>ML776925.1:773805-795441 GCA_009831015.1 Picea engelmannii
ACACTCAGGGAGTTGGTGCTTCCTTCTAGTTGGTGCTAGAGAAACTAGGGAGTTGGTGCTTCCTTCTAGTTGGTGCTAGAGAAACCAGGGAGTTGGTGCTTCCTTCTAGTGGGTGCTAGAGAAAACAGAGAGTTGGTGCTCTCCGCAAGTTGCAGCTTGCAAAACAGAGTTTGTAGCCTCATTATGAGTTGGTGCTCATATGTATGATAATGTAAAGAATGTAACTATTACTTATCATATAAAGAAAAGAGGTTTTTACCCTGTATGGGTTTCCTCAGGAAATATCTGTCTCTGTGTTTCTCATATATGTCACTGATGCTGAATGTGCCATTGTTTATTTCCCTGCATTATTGTGATCATCATTTAGTGTTTCAACAAAGAGTTTAAAAGAAGCATAATTGTTTAAGCACAGTAACAACTGATTCACCCCCCCCCCTCTCAGTTGTCCAACAAAGGCATGTCAGACAGACAAACTCATCGTAGGAAGAGGTAGGGTTGCGATTTCGAGGAGTGCGGGTCGATTTGTAGAGCACGAAATTTCTGCGTGCAAAATGTATACACCAAACACGAGTTACCATAGTTCGATAGCACCTATCCACGAAGCCGCGTTCATAAAATTGGCTAAGTATGCAACCAAATGACGGTCGGTGGGAATCGTGATGTGAATATATAGATGAAGACAACAATTTGTCAGTTCGCCACACCGGGAACCCGTGAGCACAGAAACATGAGAAATTATAGAACTAGAAACACATAATAGAGCGGAAGAACAAAGTTGAAAAATGGGAAAGTTTACAAGAGGAAAAAGAAAAGGGAGAGAATAACTATATTGCTCAGACAACAACACTTACTGTCATAACTATGAAACCATAGTAATACATAAACAATGGAAAAAACATCGCCAACTATGAAGTATAGTTGGAGCCCGACAAACTCTGGTTGAAGGCGTAAGAGATGCAATCTACATCGGCTGCCAAATTTTGTATGTTATTTTATCTTAATAGTATTTTATGGGGAGCCAACTGCAAAACAATGTAATAACAAACCTTACTGCAGATGCATCAACCCAACATTACAAAGCTTAGGCAAACAAGAGCAAGAAACAAATAACAACCCATTTAAGAAGCACCAAAAGGACCAACTCCAGCTGCAGGACCTGAACCCTACAAAGTCGAAGCAAACAACAATAAGCAACATCCAACAAACAAAGAAGCAAGCACCAACCAGTCGACCAGGAATGTCACAGTTCCAATCGCGGTTGCATAACCCAAAACGTCCAAACTACAACAAGACGAATAGGCAAACAAGAACAACAACAAAAGGCAAATAAGAAATCATTGGAGATGCAAGAAGCAAGCATGAACCAGTAAACCAACAATGTCGTTGAAATAGAATATTGCCCAAATTGACTACAGAGAACATTGCATATATATAAAAAATAAAAAAAACGGAAGAAAATGTATTGTAACAATCCTACTAAGTAAAAATTTAACGATGCAAAGCTTGTTAGGTAAACATTTAAGTCTGTCAGGAATGCTCTGTAAACATTTAAGAAATAATGCAGTGTGGCAGGTCTCTGACGTACCAAAAAAAAATTATTACAATTTATTATAAAATTAGTAACAATAGTTCGAACAGTAGAGAATGTATTCGAAGGACAAACTTTGGATATGCTAGCATATCAAACACTGGGATAAATTTAGCTAGAAGAAAATGCCAAGACAAACATTCGAACTAATGCTAGCATAAATCCACCTTCAAGCAATGCATAAGAAAAATATATGATTCAAAAAGACTGTAGATGATCAAAAAGTTTGGATATGCTAACATATAAAACATTGGGAATAGAGAAGCCGACAATAAGACCTCCAATCTGTTATCCAATTAGATCATTACATATATCGTACTTTTTATTATATAAAAATCAACGTTTTTAGTTCCCTAGCTCCAACAATAGATAGTATGCAAATATTTGTTGTCAAAGCACAAACTAATACAAAGTCAACTATTTATCGATCGCTATAGTCCCTCTATGCCTACGACAGGGACTAATAACACCTTACTTCATGAATATGTCAATAATACTACATATATACTAAGGTTACCTTCCTAATTTGAAATGAATGAGTATTGAGATATATCAAAAGATTCATATTATTATTTCTAACCAATGCATATGTTAACTTAAAAAATAAAATTGTAATCCATAAGGAACGAACTCTATTATATATATACCATAACAAAACCTCTATTATATATATAAAACAAGGTTGCGTGGCAGCGTAGTCCCTGCCAACGAGGTTAGAAAGAAAATTGTGGAACATGGGGTCGAATTGTAAATGACGAAAGTGTTCGGTGAAAAATGCATATCACATAAATGTTGTGTGCAACATGTATATCACGGAACATGGGGAAAAACTAAATGATGCTTGGCATGTAGAGCACCATTTATTTTTTGAAAGTATATAACAAACATTTATTATTTGAAAGTATATAACAAAGTACAAATTTGTTGACAGTGGAAGAATAAATTTGGAAATTTAAATGCATTTTCCATATGGACTGGTGAAAGATAAAAATATATGAAGACATCAAATTAAAAGGAGATAAGAAATATAAAAATTGAAATGCATTTGTGAACAAGGGGTATAAGTAAATGACGCTTGCAATGTAGAGCACCATTTATTTTGAAATATATAAAAAATTAAATGCAGTTGTCATACAGATTGTTGAAAGAAATGAATGTATGAAAACATAAATTTAAAAGGAGATAAGAAAACATTTTTATTTGAAACATGTCAAAAAATAAAAGTTTGTTACATACTACAGGAAATTTTGAAATATACAAAAAAATTAAAGTCTGTTACATATAAATCAAAATTTCAATGCTTGTCATGTAGATCGGGATTGGGGATCTTGCGGACCATTAGAGAAATATGTACAAGAAACAAGATTGTAGAAAGAAGATAGAGTCCAATACCTGCAAAAAACATAAATGGAAAGGTATAAGTGTTTGCCTACACATTTGTATTTAAGAAAGTGGAATAACTGGGTTGATAAACAAAGCAGGATGCGATCAATAGACTTACAGTGAGGGTACATATGAGCCCTTTGGCTATTTTCTTGTGGCTGTCGTTTCATTGATGTCGCCAACGACTGTGGTTTTAATGATGTCGTCGACGGTTGATGGAATCCTGGCAACTACCTATTCCCTTTCGTCGACGACCTGCTTCAATTGCATTTCACGTCATTCTTCAATGTGTGATCTCATTGGGGCGATGTTGATCTCATTCCGGATTTTTATGTTGAAAAGACCGTTTTCTAATTCCTGGAAGTCGATAGAAATATTAAAGAGAGCTTGATGAATTTCCTCATTCTGTACTGAATATTTGACTAGCCAGTCGTGGACGTGAACTTGATCAAATTGAAGGATGCTGTAAAAAAATTCCAGAGACAAGGCCTTAAACATAGCAACTTGTTTATCGAACTCTTGCTTGGTTAAGGGTAAGGAGTTTGCGATTAAGTCGGGGTCTTGGAAGTCGTTGGTTTTCCCAGCTAAGTCTATATTTGATAGCCTTGTGAATAATTTATCTTTCTTCGATATGGCTTGTTCACATGACTGAACAATGAGATGCAGGTTCTTCACTTTTTCTTTCCAACATGCATTCAATTAACCAATCCGGTTTTTGGATGGAAGATCTTGTTCTCTTCTTTTTGTTTCTGTCACATTGTTGACAATGGTGCCAAAAGGAATGACCATTTTTACAAAGAATTTTTCTTCATCTTTTAACTCGACCTGCAAATGTTCGAGCAAACTATGTGCCCTGGTTCCAAAGGAAGTGATGGTTTGTGATGTTTTCGGAATTCCGACAAAGTGGCTAAGTATGGAATAGGGAAATTTCTAATTGCATACCTAGAAATAAGATCTTATATATAATTGGCAATTGTTAATTTCAAAGGGGCACGGGCACAGGAAACAATGACTAGGAACTGAATATTTCTTCAACCCGCCAAACCGACGATCCGCCAAAGAAATTAGAAGAAATGGTGAAGTATGGAAAGCGAACAGACGAGATTCAAAATGGGGTGAAAATAGTTCCATAAAAGATGTGAGGACCCAACGGTTAAATTGTATTTCTCGAAAGTTTTCAGTGCAAAATGTATACCACGGAAGAGGGCATAATAGGTGGACTGTAATATGGAAGAGAGTATGATCTGAGTCTGGTTGCAAATTTGTATATCACGGAAGTGACGGTACTGTTCGCAGGCCATGGAACAACAAAAGTCTAATCTAGAGCCTGCCTACAGGGAATTCACGGTCGGAGACGTTTATGGCTATGGAATGGGGAAGTGGTCGGTCGGTGTCGTGATAAAAGAGCACGAGTGCAAGTGTGAACCCACAACAGTACCCACGCGTATAGCCATACATTTTTGAAAAAATGAATAAGTGATGAAAAAGATAAAGTTCAGGTAAAAGAGAAACGGAACAGAATTGCAAAGTCGGCGGGAACAAAAAACAGCGAACAAGAATACGATTTGTGAGTTTACTTGGTTCTTGCTAGTATGCTTCATCTATCAATTTGTATATTGCGGAACTGTGAGGCATTTTATTATCCAGCCAGCCCACAAGTCCAACTGCCAATTTGTATAGTGCGGAACTATGAGTGTTGTTTGCAGGACACAGAACTATAGAGGAAATGCTTTTCCCTTTAATATAGCTTTTGTGGCGTAAATGCGGTATGGCTCGTTTTAGAACTTTTCCATCCGTAAACAAAGGCAATCTTGAGCCTTCCATCCCTGGATCCCATCTGTCAATTTGTATATCGCGGAGCTCCGAATGTTGTTTGGAGGTCACAGAAAAGTAGAAGTGCAATGTTGACCCAGTCAGCATGCAAGTCCACCTGTCAATTTGTATATAGCGAAACTCTGGGTGCTAGTTTTAGGACATAGAACAATAGAGGGTCAATTTAAAGAAAGGGGTGGCACTCGTTGGAAACGTCTGAATCCTCTAAGTCGCGCAGCAAGGCATTTTTCAGAAAAAAAAATGATTAAGTAACCAGGAAGAGAAACTATAGGGAATAAAAGAGTGGGAAAATAGAAAGGCGGAAGGCGATTTTCGTAAGAGCGAATTGGTTTCAAAGAAGCCCTATTGTTGCAAAACCATCATTGTCTACTAATTGTCAGCAAATGCATTGTTGAAGATTAGATTTTATTGCAACCTGTGTGTGTAAGTATGTTCTTGATGCATTCTTCCATGACTGTAACATATTAACTTAACTACTAAACTTCATTTTCTACTAATTGCCAGCAAATGCTTTGTTGAAGATTAGATTTTATTGGAACATGTGGGTGTAACTATGTTCTTGATACATTCTTCCATGACTGCAAAATATTAACTCAAGTATTAAACTTCTTGAATTATGGGTTGTTAGCATTAAAACTTAATACTTGCATGTCTAGAAACAAGAATAATGATTTTTCTGCAAGATTGTACATTGGTAGTGCTATGTTCTATCTGCATTACGAATAGAATTGAATGTTGGTTTGAAACTGTGTAATCCATTTTTTGTTTTCATAAAAGGTTGGTGGATTGACACAGTACATTGTCATATAATTGTTAGATGTTCCATCTTAGAAAAAATAACCTAAGTAAACACAATATCTAAGAAGTATGAGAGCATCGAATAATGCCAATGAGAACACGCGTTAAATCCAAAAAAGAAGCAGCAACGAAGAGTCCAAGGAAATTATTTTTTAATAGCAAATCCATTTAAGAAAATAAGAAAAACATCGAGTATTGTACATCTATTCTTAGAAATTGGACCCAGTTCTTCGAGCCAAAACATTGAATGTATCTGCGACAAACATAGGCACGGGATCCGTAGTATGAAAGATCCTCACAGTTTTCTTCTCGATGAATCATCTTGTGCTGAAATTGATAGTTTTCAGAAGTTTCCCATGAGGAAGAAGACAAAAAACGTTGCAGGGAAAATGGAATAGCCCTTAGCTAAAACCGCCTATGCATAGTCGAAAAAAATTCAAAAGCACAGGTTGCACGTGCAATTTCAGAGGCCCAAATTACTCCATTCTGGGTGGAAGGAGATGACTAATAGAAAAATGCCTTGCAACAGTGAGAGCTTTGGAATTGATTCCTGAAGATGTTAATTGTATATCCAGAGAACAGGACACTAGTCCTGCAAGTGAATAATTTTTTAGCTTGAAATATATCTCTGGGAGAATCAACAGATCATTACTTTACAGTGAAACTCTTCCCCCTAGAACAGACTAATTTGGAACTCTGGAATTCCTATTTTCACACTGCAAAGCGGCTATTGCATTTACCGTCGGTTTCTTTTCTGAAACTACTTTCAGTGTTGTCATGACCACCATGACCAAGCCAGGAAGTTCCGTCCATTATGGTTGATTTCAATTTGGGTGCAGGAGTGGGACGAGTCTCTGCATTTCCATCATCCATTTTCGTATCATCGCCCATAAGATCTTTTTCTTCTGGCTCGGAATTCATGAAATCAACCTATGCACGAGCCATGAATGCAACTCGGCAGGTTCTCTGAGCAGGCAGGGTTGCCTTGGAATTCTTTGGCTTGAAATATATATCTAGGTGTACCAAGGGACCATCTCCTTTTTTTCTCTTGGGCAGAGGGAGATGAGTAGTAAGAATATGCCCTTGAATAGTGGAAGCTCTGGCCATTATGCCCCAATGTGTTTACTGTATTTGGACAGAACTATTGCCACAACTTAACAAGAATTTTTGTTTTCTCACGACAATGTTTGAAATGAAAACCGAGGAGGGATAATATAACCCTCCACAAATTATTGTTTAATGTGTATCAATGGAATATCTCCTCGAGTCTTTCGCTGATCAATGACAATATCCAGGGTTCGTGTGGAATGAGTTGTCACCATCACAAGTCACTAATTGCATAATTAGAAAAAAGTGCGAAGGTGGCGGTGACGGCGAAGAGAGATTAAGAATTAGAAATTTCTTAAAAGAGCCAACCCGCCGGCACACAAAAAATAGATTTCATCGTGTTTGAAATGAATACTTGGAAAAGATAACATACTTGTGCGCAAATCTTAGTTTAATTCACAGTAATGACAAATCTTCTCCAGACTTCCAGACATTAATGGCAATCTTAACAGTTCCTACAGGATGAACTACTAGCATTAAATATTAATTATTGCATATCGGGAAACAAGTACGAAGGCAGCGGCCATGGTGAATTGCGGCGAAGCACCGGCTAACCCGCAAAACCGATTCCAAGAAATACCTAAGTATGGAAAGCGGTCGGGCGGGTTACAAAAGAAGAAGGGCAGAAGATATACCCAAGAGACATGAAGGGTCGATGGTCATATTGCATCTCAGTGACAGATATCAGTCGTCAATTTGTATGTCGCGGAATTTCAGCTGTTGTTTGTGTGTAGGGGAACAACGGAAGCACAATGGCGAGAGGGAAATTTGTATATTGTTGAACCTGGGGTTCTATATATAAAAGCATTAGACATTTGGAAAAAGGACCAAGTAAACATAAAGCGAAAACATACTAGATGAAGGGGGGTTTGTTTGCAAATTTGTAAATCGCGGAAGTTCTGGTGCTAGTTGCAGGGGGCGGAACAATGGAAACACAATGTTAAACCCTCATATGCAGGAACCTGTGTTTCAAAAAGGAAAAGCAGAGAGAAAAGATAAACTAGAAATTTTCGGAAAAAACGAGTAATACACACTAAATATGTACTATAAAGTATGAACATGAGATGTTATAGAGCATGTACGGATTCCGCATTCCATACTTAGCCACTTTTTGGATCATGGGTTTTCGGATTTGCGGGCTCTAAATTGGGCATCCATTGTTCCATGGCCTACAAATAGCATTCAGAATTTCATGATATACAAATTGGCCAGTGGACCTACGGGATGGGTCGCTCTAAATTGCACTCCTTTTGTTTCGTTTCATACTAACAACACTCAGAGTTCCGCGATATACAAATTGACAGACGGACTCCAGGGTTGGCGGCCTCGAGCATGCGATTGTCCATGGATTCTAATCCCTATGAACTATTGGACATTATCTAAAGACATTGTTTTGAATACTAAATTATTAATATTAAATATTGATATTGTACAATTTAATTAGACAAGGAGGTTTGTACAATATGAAACAAGGAAGCAGTCGATCGGTCGGGTTGGTGATATAAAAGTAAGTGAAATCTGAATACAAGAATCCACCAACTTCCTTACCAAGAAATTTTTCAAAAAAAACGAGCAATACATAAAATCTATTTTTAGAAAGAACGGATATGAGATTTTATAGAGCATGTACTATTCCCACATTCCATACTTAAGCCAATCTTTGGATTGTGGGTACTCGAGCTGGTGGGCTCAAAACTGGGCCTCTATTGTTCTGTCAGCTATAAATAGCACCCAAGAGTTTCACAATATACAAATTGACAGGCGGACTTGCGGGCTAGCTCGCTCAACATTGCATTTCTATTGCTCTGTGTCGTTCAAATAACACTCGAGGTTCTGCCATATACAAATTCACAGATGGACTCCAGGGCTGGCGGTCCCAACCTTGCGATTGTTTACGGATGGTGATCCCTATGAACTATGTAACACTACCAAAAAACATTATTTTCAAAATTGAAGTATTAATATTAAATGTTTATATTGTACAATTTAATTACATAAAATTATAAAAGGATGTGAAATATCTTATTTCAAATAAAAACCCGCGTATTCGGAAACTTGCATTCCAAATTTTTTTTATAATATGAAACAGGCAAGAGGTTGCTCTGGATGTTGATTCAAAAATGGGTGGAAATCTGAACACATGTATCCGTCAAGTTTCGCACCTACAAAATTTCGCAAGAAATGAGGTATACATACCAATTATGTACTTTTATAAAGTATGGGCATGAGATTTTATAAAGCATGTACGCAACCCTCATTCCATACTTGGTCATTATTTGGATCGCGGGTTCTTGGGCTGGCGGGCTCAAAATTGGGCCTTTGTTGTTTCGTGCCCTACAAATAGCACCCAGAGTTCTGTGATATACAAATTGACAAGCGGATTTGCGGACTATTTCAATTTTAAGGGCCTCGTGTTGTTGTAATAACACAATTGGACTTGGGCCAATTTATATTCGTTTCTTACAATATCAAATGGAGAAGCAATCGGTCCGACTGGTCATCTAAAGATAATTGAAACCTAAAGTCGTGAATCCACCAACTTTTGCAGGTAGAAGTTTTTCGAAAAATGAGTAATACATACTAAGTATGAACTCTTACAAGGTATGGACATGAGGTTTTTATAGAGCTTGTACGGATCCTGCATTTCGTACTTGGCCACTTTTTCGATTGCGGGTTCTCAATCTGGCAGGCTCAAAGCTGGGCCTCTATTGCTCTGTATCCTACAAATAACACTCAGAGTCCCACAAGTAATACATAGTAAAGATGTACTTCTAAAAAATATGGACATGAGATTTTATAGAGCATGTACAAATCCCTCATTCCATACTTAGCCACTATTTGGATGGCGGATTCTCGGGCTGGTGGGTTCAAAATTGGGCCTCTATTGTTCCGTGCCCTACAAATAACACCCACATTTCCACGATATACAAATTCACAAACGGACTTGCCAACTATTTGAATTTTAAGGTCCTCGTGTTCATGTCATAGCACAATTAGACTTGGGCCAGTTTATATTTGTTTATTACAATATCAAACGGAGAAGCGATCGGTCAGGCTGGTGATATAAAAGTAAGTGAAATCTGAAGTCGTGAATCCTCCAACTTCCGCACCTAGAAGTTTTCCGAAAAATGAGTAATACATACTAAGTATGTACTCTTATAAACTATGGACATGAAATTTTTATAGAGCATGTATGGATCCGCCATTCCATACTCAGCCACTTTTTGGATCGTGGGTTCTTGGGCTGAAAATTGGGTCTCTATTGTTCCGTGCTCTACAAAAACCACCCACAATTCTGCGATATACAAATTGACAAGCAAACCTGCGGGTTGGTTGGCTCAACATTGCACTTCCATTGTTTCGTGTTCTCCAAATAGCACTCGGAGTTCCGTGATATGCAAATTGACAGATGGACTCGAGGACTAGCGGGTTCAAGTTTGTCATTGTTTACGGATGGTAATCCCTATCAACTATCTAACATATATAAAAACATTATTTTCAATATTAAATTATTAATATTAAATATTGATGTTGCAGAATTTAATTAGACAAGAAAGTTTGTACAATTTGGTCAGGCGAGTGATATAAAAGTTTTCTGACAAAGGAGCAATACATAGTAAACATGTACTTTTATAAAGTATGGACATGAGATTTTATAGAGCATATGTGAATCCCTCATTCCATACTTAGGCACTTTTTGGATCGCGGGTTCTCGGCCCGATGGGCTCAAAATTGAGCCTCTATTGTTCTGTGTCCTACAAATAGCACCCAGATTTCCGCGATATACAAATTGACAGGCGGACTTGCGGGTTGGTTGGCTCAACATTGCACTTCTATTGTCCTGTGTCCTCCAAACAACACTCAGAGTTCTGTGACATACAAATCGACAGGACCCCACGACTGGCGGATTCAAGATTGCAATTGTTTACGGATGGTCATCCTATCTAACTTTATCTAAAAACATTATTTTCAAATACTAAATTATTAATATTAAATATTGATATTGTACAATTGAATTACATTAAATTATTAAAAGATGTTAAATCACTTATTTTTAAAAAAATGAAGGAAAGAAAAGAAAGTTTTTTAAAAATTCTATCACCGCAAGAATAACAAGGACCAATTTGAATTTTAAGAGCCTCTTGTTCATATGATAGAACAATTGCACTCCGCATAGTATATATTTGTTCATTTCAAATTATTCCAGGACATTAATTTTACCAAGTTCATCGATTAAGCAAAAATGCCAAAACAATGACCAATTTGAATTTTAAGGGACTCTTGTTGATATGATAACACAATTGCACTTCACAGAGTATATATTCGTTGATTTGGAATTATTCCAGGACAATAATTTTACCAAGTTCATTGATCAACGAAATCTGCTAAAACAAACCACATACTACATTTGCGTCAGAGCGCCATAGAAATTTTCAGGCAGATCTGCAGGCCAGCTGGCTAAAAAATTCAATTATATTGTTTTGTTTCCTCCAAACAACAGTTGGAGTTGCGCAGTATACAAATTGAGAGACGAAGCACACAACCAAGAACCAACCAAACTTCAAATAGGCCGCAAGCAAGTTCCCAGAAGGTTCCATAGAGCAGGACCCATCAACCTTTGCATCAAACAATTTGATATACAAAGAAAAGATGTCGCCGCATTCGTTTTCTCTTGCATCTGGTATATGTTCCTAGTAGAAAATAACTGGGGCCATGGGATATATGGGGTTTGCTGCCATGCTTCCCATTTTTTGACCGAACAATCTTATGCGCATGCAATCCCAACTAGCCAAGTCCGACGAACATTCATCTAGATGTTGAAGAAATATTGCAGAGACACATGAGGTATTTTCGTTTCCTGCCAAAGTTATATATATATATATATATATATATATATATATATATTCCTTGTTCAACCGATATGCAAAATTGCATTGTCCTCATTTAAGGTGAATTTTTTGTGTATCCGAAGCTCTCGCAGCATGTAGACACTGCTTTTATTTTTCTGTACATACGTTTCATACGACAACTCTGCCAATTTAGGAAGCACATTTTGTAACAGAGGATGCCTAACCATACAATGCATGGTTTTGTTGCCCACGGTTTGGATGACACCATTGACGCAATGTCCATATATATATGGACATTTTTTCACCACATCGTAGACAATCAATCGTATCATCACTTATCAAAGTGGAGGCAGAAGCAGGAGAGTTGCATTTTGCACATACAGGTTCAAAGAGGGTCGAGTACACATTGGTTGCAACTAAACTGCACCCCCCCCCCCCTCCCCTTAAAAAAAAAAATTAAATTAAACAGGCCGCGGAAATTTGTTGAAGGCTATTTCTATAAGCAAAGTGAGGATGGTTTTGTGGATGTATACGCACAACAGTTGTAGAGCTAGCTAGTTTATTCATATCCTCTACTATATCTGCTCGCAACTCTGTTACAAACGTTGTCTGGGTTTTTTGAAAGATCATTTCTCTAACATCCCTTTTCTTTGTTATATTTTTCAACAACATAAGTGGAATATGCCCTTTATGCAATTGTTGTTCGATAGACGAAAACAAATTTGAATACGTATCAAACAATTGTAGCTGCAACATGGAACAGTGAAATATTTGTGTAACTTACCCGAGATACATGCACATGCGAAAGTAAAGGGCAAAACTGAATATGAAAAGCGGTACCATTGCCTTGTCACTGTCCAACTCTCCATCCTTTATATGGAGAATGTGTTGCGACCCAAGTTTTCTCGCCAATGTGACAGCTGTGCCAATCGTTCCAATTGGGTAAATATCAGTGCTCTTTGCAAGCTGGTTGATAGTCGAGTCTGGGACAAAACGATATTCTGAACAAACAACATAATGTTTTTCCACAATGCTTGTTTCGTTGAGCGAAATAATTCAATCACAATCACCATGGTCATATACTGTTTTGGGCAATATATTAAAATTTGTAATGGATATCCCATTATCCGGCAATATCTTTTCTGCATGTTTCTGGACAAGTTGTGGAGGAACAGTAAGTGTCACTGTCATCATGGCCTCCTTGTCTATCATGTCAACATGCATAATGGATCTATTTTTGTTTTCCTTATCCAAGTAGGTGTTATAGACGACCATTATGTCCCCGACGAACACTTGTCGAGTTCGACGGTTGTTCAAGCCCTCTATTGATAGTACTTTGGATGTTACAACTCTAGACCCGATGACAATTTTTGAACAGGAAAACTAAATTGAATGGTAGTGTGCATATATATAGATATATATTATATATTCTTCTTTCACTGACATAAATCTACAAGTACACCCATAGCTTTGATGAACTATGGAGCCTGAGTTTTGCAACCACACCTCTTAGTTTGCGGAACATACAACATGTTCAGCATCTCGCTTGTACTTGTTGATACTTTTACGAACTGCAAACCATGTATTGCAAATGACATCAGCATATGCAACATGCCATAGATAAATATATACCCGAGGATATTTGTTTAGTAAACATAGTAAGAGTAGAGCGTATGCATCTTTACCTTTGGCCTTGTCGGTCTGTTGATGTCTAGGATGATTGACTGCTCATGCACATGTCACTAGTCCAAATTTTTATGATGCAAGCTTGTGCATATGAACATCAAAACTAAACAAGCATGTGCATTGTATATTGTCCATCACAAGGACTAAATAACCGTAAAATTGTATGCATCTGATTTTTTTAATTGGACAAATGTTTGAGGGCGGGCGGGGCACCATGGCCAATCTATATATCGCGGACCCCCGAAAGCCAGGGGAGCAATCTTCAACCTGCCAGCCCGACACCCGCAATCGAGAAAGTAGGTAACTATGGAATAAGGTATAAGCGCGACCATAGATGTGAAATCGTTAGTCCGCCAATCGACGCACCAAGGCATTTTCGGAAAGCACACTAAGCAGATGAATTAGAAAATAAAAGAGATAATAGAAAATGGAAAAAGTAGAAATTGGGAGGGCAGAAAGGCCCATTGCTGCCAAGCCATCGTTTTTAAGTCTAATATTATATGCCCCACCCGGTTTGTATATTTAATTTACCAACACACTTGGTATACCTTTTAGAAGATTGTACCACAAAACCCTCTATTGTTGCACAGAGCAATTCATCTCCCTGTCCTCAAGCAACCTGTTTTTTCCAAGGCACCAACGCAGAATATGCAATGAACATGAAGGCAACTTAGTATGAAGACAGACATCTAAAAGAAAGAGAAACAAGTCTATTTACCCGCCAAAGAGCCCATTGTCATCTCCAACTATTATGTTTGTTTAAATGTACCAATGCAGTGAAAACACAATGGACATGAAGCATGTTAGTATGCAGGAAGGCATGTAATGAAGATAAGTTATCATGTAGAAAGACACACAACATGTACATATAATAAACTAGGTGAACACATATACAGACCATAAATGAAATTAACAGTACAAGCATGCACCTTTCTTTATCCTCTTCAACCGATGCAATCAAGACTCCCTCGTTTTCTCCAGCGATTCTGTTTGTTTGAATGTGAGAATGCACAAAATACAATGAACATGAATGGAAGCTGGTATGCACCGGAGAACAAGAAATATGTACATATAGTAAAACAGACTCAACGAACAGTCTAAAAGATAAGCAAAAACATGAACCTTTGCGCTTCTCCATCCATGGTTGTAAACGTGTAATTTTTTTTCCCTGCCCCAAAGATATTACAAGCCACAAAATATCACGCAATTGCATGGCCATGGCTAAACGATTTCTGGTTTTTCGTGGCAAATTATTCAGATATGCTTCCACGAATGGAAATACATGTTCTTTATCCTCTACACAAATTGTTGTGCCCACGATACAAGTTTTTGGTTTTCCGTGGCAAACTACCCAGACATGCTTTTAGACATCCAAATATAATCTTGTTGAATCTTTGTTGTACATATCATACCTCAAGCACAACACAAATTGTATCGTGTGCACACCGGTCTGTGTAGAGGAGAAAGACAATTTAATGTCGTATCGACACATCTGACCATATATGGTCTATAAATGTAGCCTGCATATGCTTTATTCTAACAAAAAAACAACAGATACTGCAATTTCACATGTAATCCTCGAACAATTTTGCATGCAACTATTTTCTTTCATGCCAGCACTGAAGCACCAGAGAAATCTCACAGAATAACATATATCGACCTCGGCAGACAGGGAAATAAAACAACTGCATGTCGAATCCTGGGTGCAGGGGTTGAACACCGTAAAGCACCCCAGAAACAATAATAATCCAAAAAAAAAAGAAAAAAAAAGCTCCAACCACCGCCACTAGACCCCAACCCCGGAAGGCCAAATCAAATAAAAGAAAACAACAAGCACCAAACAACGAGAAAGCACGAACAGGCCGAACTGCACCCCCAGGGCCCCAAAGCGTAAACCCGAGCCAAACAAACAGAACCAACAACCCACGAACCAATGAACCAACAAGAACCACCGAGCCAACAAACAACATATGTATCTCCAACTATTACGAAACTGCAGCCCAAACACAAAAGGAACCAAAAACATATGAGGACCATGCCACTACAAATAAGAAAACATTCTTACTTGCAGACTGCAAACACTGAACAACAAACAACAAATAGAAAATGAAACTATGGCATCAAAACTGACTCTGAAACGTTGAAATGCAGAAGCGCAAACGAAACAACAATAAGCAGCAACTGAGAAACCAACGAAGAAAAAGCACTCACCGAACCAGTAAACAATGTATGTAGCTTCAACGATAATGAAATTGCATTGCAAAGGTATAAGAAGGATTAAACATACAATGGCTATTGAACTGGTGGTGGACAAACAAGACTGTGTAAATTCACTATAAATGTATGGAAAATTTAGAGGAAAAATGTACTTCGAGAAGCGTATTTACATAAAAATTTAAGGTTGTCAGGTTGTCTAAGGACCTCGCGGTATGCAAACATTTAAGCTGTCAGGCTTGTTGGAGGACGTCGCCTCATGTAAACATTTAAGCTGTCGGGCCTATGGAGGCATCTCGAAAAAAGTGTCAATACATTTCAACAAAAATACATCCGACAAGGACGTTATAAACTTTGAAATTCTCAATCACTATAAAGTTTGGATATCAAAACATTTCAATATGCTTAGTACATATAAAAACTTAAGAATATATTCAGGTAGCATAAAATGCTAATACAAACATTTGAACTAATGCTAGCATTAATCCACCTTCAAGCAATATACAAGAAAAATATATGATTAAAAAAAACTGTATAAGAGAAAAAGTTTGGATATGTTGCCATATACAACCTGAGTGGGCCTAATGGTTAAGAACATATGTTTCCTCTTAAATGTCACAAGTTCAAATATATTTTAAGCGTGGATCTCTTAAAGAACTCCTCATTTTCGGGAGTTTTAAGCATTGATTTAGTAAGAGAAGAGAAGTGTTGTTTTCAAAAGAAATAAACATAGAAATATTTTTGGTAAAATTTATATTTCATATAATATATGAGTTTAGTAATAATTGTTTTCAAAAGATATAAATATAGATATATTTTTGGTAAAATTTTATATTTCTTATAATATATGAGTTTAGTAATAATGATAATATATTATGTGAGTTTAATAAGTGAAATTAGTAGGGAAGTGCAATGTATTACTTCTGCATAGCTCAAAAGAAAAATAAAAATCATAATTATAATTATTGACAATGTAACAAGTTTTCTAATTTTTTTTAAATAAATAAATTGATGAATACAAAAATGGCATATTGATCCTATCTATAAAACTTCAAAGTATAACCCAACTAAAGCACAAACTCCTCTAAATTTGGAAGTAATAAACTCCAAAATATAACCCAACTAAAACATAAACTCCTCTAAATTTAGAAGTAACAAACTGTGAAAACTATCTAATATTATTTAACTAAACATTTAAAACTATTCTAACATTTCTAATTATTTATATTATAATATTTCATCATAAACTTTTAATATTTCAAGTTTATTATGAAATGTTTTATTTTTTTAAATAATTTTTGAACTATTATCTAAAATTTTATACACCTTATTTTTATATATATTTGTAATTGAGAATATATAAATAATTTATTTTTTTTAACAGAAACGAGTGTTTTTATGTATTATCAAAAACTGCTAGGAATACAAAAAGGAACAGGCTGCGGAGTTCTATCCTTCTACTAATGTCGTGATTACAAACATGCCTTTTTATGCCAGAATGGAGAGTCCCCATTGTGTTGTGTGGACTACAAACTTGCCATGACAAGATAGATATGAAGCTATTAAAAAAAACATAAATTTGCAGTTCATGGAGGACCTGGACTAAGTGTGGGGTGAGCCTGGATCGTCCCGTTATGGTGCACGGTTCTTCTCTATTTGGGCCGCTTCCCTTGATTCTGAGCTTGATTATCTCCTTCCCAGGCACAATCAGAGAATCCAAGAGCCATTGGAACATGTTGATCATTGCTAGCCGTCGAGTGAAAAGTTGAAGGAATCCATGATTCATCTGTGCCTGTTGAGTGGGCTTGTTGTTGGGGGTTGCCTGCGCGTTGATTGAGTTCTCCTATCTGCCTCATGTTGTGGTTGACTCTCCTGAGTACAATAGCCAGTTCCTAGTTATGTCTGAGCTCCAATCACTGCATTTGATTTTGGACCTCGGCCACATTATCCTGAATTGCTCGGTTTTCCTGCTGCAATTCCTGGTGTCTAGAGTTTGAACGATCCTCAATGCGCCAACACTCAATCTGTAGACCTTGAAATTGATCCCACATGCCTTCCAGAGCGCAGGTTGGGCAGGTACAAGGGTCTTTGGACCTGCGACGCATGGTGATACAATGGGCAAGGAGGGCACAGAGGTTATGCAGGGGGGCTGCCGAGGGGGGAATATTGAGGGAGGAGTTCATAATCGAGAGGGTAGCTGGGCTTAACGAGCGATCATAACAGGAGAACATGACTAGAGAGGAGCCTCATCATGCCGCTATAAGTTGGAGGATTCATCATTACCCACGAGCAAGAGAGGTGATTCAATAGGTGAAGGAGTTGAGCTGATGCAGGAGGAAAGCAGTTAGCCATCCAACGCTTGATACAAAGATCCAGGGTATAAAGGTGGCTCATGCGAGGGGAGGGGGAAGGGATGGGGGGGAGTTAAGGCACGGGAGGGGAGTTAGAGGCATGTGTTCGACACGCCCTGTGCCTGTGGGGGGAGAGGACAGAGTGTGGGAGAAGGGGGGGAAGTCTCAGGAAGCGAGGCCATGGGGGAGGGGGGGAAGGAGTGGGGGAAATGAGAAGGGGGAAAGGGGAGGGCCGAGGGAGGGAGGGATGTGGTAGGAGGGGGGGAAGTGGGAGCGGAGGGGGACAAAAAGATGAGCGAACTTAAGGTAACCATACATTAGAGGGAATTTGGTTGGTGGAAGGCGGCTCTGCTCCAGGGTTTTAGTTGTTTTCACCATTGTGTCTACCTTCGTATTTTGCTTTTGCAAAATGTGGAAGAAGCCCAAGTGCGTGAACTTTTTCCTGAGCGAATTGATAGGTGAGGATATGCTTTGGAGCAGGTCTTTGTCGGTCTAGGCATACCCCGAAGTTTCTTAATAATTATTTCGGAGTCCCCCAACACTGTTAAAATTTGAATATTCAGATCCTGGGCTAGCTTGGGCTAAAACTTGAGTCCTATATAAGCTGCGAAGAACTCTGCTTTATGCTTTATTATTTTTTTCCCCTGAATATATAAAGATTTTATTAATATATAATTTTTTAGATTTAAAAAATGTTATAAGTATTTGTAAATATTTTTTTTATGCTTTATTTATTTGTTTTAAAATTGAGTAACTAATATATATTATGAAATGGTACTTGTAGTAAGTTTTTGATCTTCAAGACATTAAGTTTTTAATGGTATTTTTTAAGTTTGTTAGTATTTGTCCAAAATAAATAATTGTGTATGCAAACATTTTTTATTTGGGAATTTGATAAAATTGAATGAAAAGAAAAACTGTTATAAAATAAAATAAAAATTGTAATTTGCAAATTTTGAGAATAAAAAAAAAGAAGAAGTTATAATAGTAATAATAGACAATTTTACAAGTGTAAATTGAAATTTTCAAAAAGTTTTTAAAATAAGATGAATAAAAAAATGACATATTAATCATATCCATACAACTACAAAGTATCACTAAACTAAAACAAATATTCCTTTAGATTTTGAAGTAACAAACTATAAAAACTATCTAATATTTCAATATCTTTATCCTAAACTTTATATTTCAAGTTTATTATAAATGTTTTTTAAATTAATTTTTGAATATTCCTTTATATAGATTTAATATTCAGAACATTCTAAACACACTTAAAATATTTTAAATAACATAAAACATTTATATTATAAGTATAATTGAAGAATGAATTTATTACTCTATTTATGTATAATGCTATGGTTTGTGATAATGGTACATGGGCTATCAATATGCAGCCTGTTGCAGAGTCTTTAAAACTGAAGTAGGTGGTATATACATCATCAAATATATCCCGAGGTATATATCAAGACAATGAAACCGTATATATACTAATCACATCCATTTTAAAAACTTTGCAGCAAGCTGCATATTGATCGCCATGGTACATGAATAGATGATCCGTGCACTGTCTCCACTGCTATCCTATCAACCCTGTCAAATTCTATGAATACTACATATTATTTAACTGATATCAAGGTGACACACCACCCTGTCAAATTTGTACCATGTCAATAGGGCGGTGACATGGAATACTACATATTATTAAAGTAGTGCGGTGATATGGAATACTACATATTATTAAATTCACACAGGCAAACGTAAAACGGCTGTTTGGCAATGGAGGTGCCAAGACGGCCAACTGTCTGTGCCTTTTTTTTTTTTTTCCAAAGTCGGTGAATACCATATATTTCGCATAGTGATTAAAGCAAATACGAAATTAATCAATGCCAATCTGGTCTGGAGTGTCACTTTCACATTATTTTGAATCAATGCCTATTAGGCTTGGAATTTCACTTTCAGATTATATTGAATCAATGACGATTAGACTTGAAATTTCGCTTCACATGAAAATTTTAAGAATATATTCTAATATTAAATTTTTGGACTATGTTTAATTTTATTATTAAACCTTTTTAAGATAATTAATTTTTAATTTTTATATAAGGTAGCAATTCATTTGCAATATGATGGATTTGCTGGAAATCTAACAAGTTTTAGGAAATCTAAGCTATTGACATGCTATGATAGCCTGTAGCTATTGACATACTATGATAGCCGATTAAAGGCGTTAAAAAGGTCAAATTACAGGCCTGGCACCAATATTTTCGTATTATTTGTGTATTTAACATCAATCAATGCCACCTCTTTTGCAGCAATACTTGCACGGACCATCTACTTCTTTCATTTTTAAAATCTATGCCAGCTGTTTCATTGCAATGACCTCTGGTGGGAGTCGGTTAATTAGGTCAGATTTTCATGAGTAGCTTGAAATTTGAATTAAAAAAAGAAAATGGCATGGTTAGATTTTGCTTTAATTTTGAATTTTGTATAGATCAAAATTTTATACATTTTAGAATTTTTTCGAGGAATTATGCCACATTTTAAATTAACTCAAATATTTAGAAAATCAACCAAAATTTTAGATTAATGAAAAGTTTAAAACCAAACAAAAAAACATGCTGAAAAAATAACGAGGAAAGAAAGATTACTCCCAAATTTTCCCACTCCCGAACTTCGTCTTACTTTTTATGTCTATCAACGTGAATCCATGCCAGCTGTTTCGTATAATGAGTAAAGCACCAAACTACTCATTTCACTGATTCGCTTAATTTTTTCAATGCAAATCACTCATTGCTAACCATTTAATTGCACCGAACTCTCACTTAATTGTGATTTGACAATAGCAGTTTGGTCGGCGTTTTGTCTTCTCAACACAACAAAAAAATTCCGTCTGACACACGCAACCACAGAAAAGGAATCATCTTTAAAAATGAAAGTGACTTCCTGACAAAAGCACCGGTCATGTGCAAACGCGTAATGTGCGGTCGGCGAGAAGATGCCCCTCTGATTGGTATTAGGTTACACATTCAAACTCTCGCTTCCATCGCTGAAATTAGGGTTTTAATCCAACTCAGCGTCACATAATTAAATAAACAGGGAAGCTTTAATTTATGTTCCTGCTTTACTAATCAAAATAGAAGAGGGAACTCTCGACTCAACCAAATCGAAATCATTGTATTTTGCTTTCAACTTACTGGAAGTCAGATACAGAGAGTAGCAAAGGCCACCTGGTAACTTGGAAGCACCTGGTAGCCATTTTACAGTCGTGAGATCAGCCGGACGAGGAGGGCCGAAATACTGGGGTTCAAATTTCAATCTCTGGCATAAATTTTATCTTTATCCTCTTATTATTGTTGATCGATCCATGGCAAACCTTAACTTCACACCGGCTCCTCATCATACATCCTTAGCATCCTCCTCCACCACCGCTGCATCCTCCTCATATGCCAACAATTCTCCTTATGATGTATTTATCAACCACCGTGGCCCAGATACCAAATCATCCATAGCCAGTTATCTGTACTCTACCCTTACTCCACATGGATTGCGAGTCTTTCTGGACAAGGAAGAAATGGAGAAGGGAGACTTCTTCGCCACTCAAATAGCGGGCGCTATTCGAACAGCCTCAGTCCATATAGCAATTTTCTCTCCTCGATATGCCGAATCAGAGTGGTGTCTAAATGAGCTCCTACTTATGTGGGAGTCGATGGAGTCAGACCGGTCAACCATTATTCCAGTCTTCTACAGTGTGAAGCTTGCAGATCTTAGGTGGAAAAATGGAGTGTATGCTGAAGCCCTTAAAGTTCTCCAAAACAAGAAAACAATC
>ML776925.1:808147-823684 GCA_009831015.1 Picea engelmannii
CCCTTGCAACCCGTTTCAGTCGATTCTCCTTTCCAGCAATGGGGCCTTGATATCATTGGTCCTATTAACCCTCCATCCTCACAACAGCACAAGTATATTGTGACAGCCACTGATTACTTTACTCGATGGTCTGAAGCCGCCGCACTAAGAACTATTAACACAAGTCAGGTGATCGCTTTTCTGAACTCGAATATCATCACTCATTTTGGTATCCCTGATTGTCTAGTCTTTGATAACGCTTCATACTTTTCTTCTCTTGAGATGAGTGAGTTCGCTTTGGAGAAAGGAATAAAGCTTAAGTATTCTACTAGTTACTACCCCCAGGGCAACGGCCTAGCAGAATCAACAAACAAGAACTTGATCAAAATTATCAAGAGAACCGTGGCTGAAAATCATAAGAATTGGCACAATGCACTGCTTAATGCACTATGGGATGATAGGGTAACACCCAAAGCCGCTATAGTTAATTCCCCCTTTTTTCTCATTTATGGCAGAGAAGCTATTCTGCCACCTCACATTCTTCTTCCTTCGCTTCAATTGTCACAAAAAGTTCAAGAAGAAGATTGTCCCCCTTTAGAAAGTCGTATTAACGCTTTGATGAATTTAGAAGAAGTAAGAACCCAAGCTAAGCGAAAGTTAGACCAACATCAACAACTGATTAAAAACTGGTTCGATTCTAGTTCTACTTCTGATAGGAATTTTGAAGTAGGCGATCTCGTCTTAAAGTGGGACAAACCACACGAAGGGAAGGGTGAGCATACCAAGTTTCAAAATTTGTGGCTTGGGTTGTTTTTGATTACTGAAAAGTTGGGTCCTAGTTCCTTTCGATTACAGAATCTTGAAGAGCAGCTTGACACCTATCCGGTGAATGGTCAAGCCCTGAAAAGATACTTTGCTTGATAACTACCCTTGTATTTTATGTAAATATTTCATTTTTGTTTGCATTTTCGTTTGCTTTCTGTTTGGTTTTGATTTGATTGATCAGTTTTTTGTGTTTTTGAAACATATGCATATCTGTGCACTAAGCCATTCAGACAAAGACCACAGAAAAATTTCTTCGCTAAAATAACTTCTGAAAGTTTGTACGAACATCAATGATATATTTTTCTGAAATTGATACTTATGTTCGAAAATTTTGTTGTTTGAAAGAAGTTGACTAATTTCAATCTCTGAGTGAAGTTTTTCATGATCATCTATTATCTTTTTACGCTGTCCCTTTTCCGTAGAGGAATGACTCAAAAGGATGTCTCCCTGTCATAGGAAGTTTTTTTTATAAAACATCTCTAGAACTGAATAAAGGACGGTGTTAAAAAATTCTGATGAGGTCTAAAAAATATGCTTAAAAAATCAAGATTTTTCAGCGTCACCCCGCTCAGCTATCCATAAAAGAAAAACAAAATAATATATTAATAAGAGTTGTGGGAAGTGTTTGTAAACCCGCCGGGATACTGAACAGGTCTGCTGGCAGCAGGTAAATGCAAGCATGGCACCAAGACAACTTCGCCGGGGTACTGAACAAGCCTTCCGGCAGCGAAGCAATGTCGGGTAAATGAAAATCTGTAAAAAATTATAAATAACCTTTTGATGTCCTTTATTTTGATCTAGAACTTCTTGACAGGATACGGATGTCAGAGTGGGTTAAATGGAAACCCTGTCGAGGCTATGGACGCCTGCTGGCAGCAGTGGCCATGCCAACAGTATTGAAGATTTTATCATTAATATCGTGACTTACCAATCTTAAGACTGTTATTAGTTTTCATCTTTTAAAACACTGGTGGAAAAGATGGTAAATGATGATGTTTGTACGATTTTCTGGTTGTTGTTTTTGAGTTGAAATTTTATTTGCTATCCTAATCTGAATTTATTTATTTTGACAGAGATAACTGCTTCTCCCAGTGTGTCGCCATTGTTGGCAGCCAATTCAATTTTTCCCAATTGCCCTAAAAGCTGCCTACACCTATGTCTCGTGAACTTCAAATTTCCATCGCATTTTGCAAATAGACGATATTTTCATTTCATGCGACACTTGCAAATTGGTCGATTTAGTTTTCACGACTGAAAGCGTGAAAACTCCTCCATCGTTATTTGAACTATCATGATTTTTTCATTGATATTCTGAAAGGCACTTACCTTTGGTTTATTATTAAGTGGTTGGAATGGTTTTTCGAGCTATGTCCATTTGCCTATTCTTACTTTGATTGCGCGACTTGACTTCTATTTGATTGATAAGGCATTGAGCATGAAAATTTATTGGTTATACTTGATTATATAGGGGTCATGGTTGATTTTGGTTTTCATATGATGTGATCCTTATTATTATAAGCGCTTGGCTTATCGATTTTACCTCTTGTCACAATGTTTTATAAACTTTGAATACACATTATGCAGCAAGCGCATGGGTAACATATGAGTTTGATTTCATATTGAATGGAAATAGTTTGAAGTTATGCAATGGCGCGATTGGATAAACATTTAAACTTTGGGTTTGATTTCGTATTGAACATTTATGATTTCAAACGATACTTTGGCATAGTGGTATACCATCCACTGTTTAATTTTTGGGTTGGCCGATTAATATGGTTTCAACGATATTATGATTGATTGAATAGCGTTGTACCTTGCCATTACTATGCTGCATGGCGGTGATAATCCCACCACCCTCGCACGCGCGCATTAATTTTCTTCCCCTTTCATCGTTCTCAGCTATTAGCCCAAACGATTTTGCTCCTTTGTGTTCAATCCAAACCCTACCATGCGCCCGCACCATGGCTCCAGTCGTGAGGGTTGAACCCAATGGTTGCCAGGCATTGTTGATGTTCGACGGTGCTTACAGTGACCTTGAAGAGTTTGGACGGCTTCCGTTCATACGAAATTTTGATGGTTTTAACCCTTGTGTGGCTCGGCAATTCGCATTAACCTTTGATGGCTGCCGAGCCAAGGTTGGGGATGTGCAATTAGAAATTGACGAGCAATTTCTCAGTTTAGCAACTGGAATGCCTGCTACTAGACATAAATGGTCAAAAAATTGCAAAGTGGAAGATGTCCCGTGGACATTGCTCTTCCAGTCTCGAAGGGTGATCTCCTGTGACAAAGGTTTGCCCGCAAACATGCTCAAGCAACGTTGGCACGACTTGTTGATGATAACCAAGCAGTCCATCACCTGCGAGGGCCGGTATTGTTTCATTTTCTTGTACCACCTTCGGCTACTTATGGTTTTCATGGGCTATGAGCTTAATATGCCTTATTACCTGCATAGGAGTCTGTTTAAAATGTCTAAAAGGTATAAACAGAACCAGGCCGATAGCAACCTTTTTCACTTTGGGTTAATTAAAATGCTTGTGGTTTGTCATTTGGGGTTACGCCAAGACTGTTGGAATGAGTTTCTTATTCGTAATAATTTTGAGGACTCAAGCCCACCACAGGTTGACAAACCTATGGTGAGCGAGAGCAAGTCTGTACCCCATGTGCCTTACAGTGCTCTGTTACCTAAACCCCTACCCGACTCACCTATCGACCTACCCAGCTTTGTCACCAAGGATGTAGAAAATGTTAAACCTGTGGCTAAAAGGCCTAAGGCCAAAGGCCAAACCTACTGCGAATTGCAAAGGCAAAAAGAATGCCCGATTAATTTCTCGCATGGCAAGAAACAAACCGAGACACCCTATCAACCCTGACCCTATCATGGTGAATGAAGATTCTGACTCGGAGGTGGAACGTTACCTGGCAAGTGAGTATCCCTATTATGAAGTTCTGTGTGACAAACCCTCATAGGACTTTGTCAAAAACCTACCACCTTGCTTGTGAAATAACCCTAATTACCCCGGCATTAAAATACCTCGTGAAACCCCCGATGACTCGTCAAAACCCCCCCTTGCTCTATCTCAAGCAGCTGCTCCACCATGTGATCAATGTGGCTCGTGGTTAGAAAGGTATTACCTTGATGTGCCAATGCTGCAATTCAGAATTCATGCTCTGGAGGATCAAATTGCAACGCTCACCAGTCAAAGGGCTAAATCGACAGCCACTGATAAGAAACAACGAACAACAGGTTCGATTTTGTTTAGGAACGTGGATTCAGCTACAACGGTTGTTAATTCAAAATTGGCATAGCTCGAGCAGCTTCACTAGTATGACTATCACCTGTTTATATGACAAACTCTTAGCTCTATTTACAGCGTGGTTTTGCTTTGACACATAAGGATGCACTATATGCATATTTTTGTTTTGATTAAATCGGATTTCGTTTCCCGGATTAGTTTTGATTGGATTTAGCTTTGATTCGATTAATCGTGGTATGGATTTGATTGTTTCGATTTGGCTTGTATTGAATGCTCTGTTGCTTATTGAAGTTGTTAATATCTTTTCTAAACACAGGCTGTTTCTGGTATTTCAATTTCAAACATAGTCAATGTTTCGATTCGAAATTGGTTATATTCTATACGATATGGTTGGCAATAGTGGTTAACTGTTATGATTGTATATTCCATGTTCTTTTTGACCAATTCGAATACCATTTTGTTAATGCATAACCAAATTGCGAATACATATGAGTCATAACTGTTATACCCAACCAATCGATTCGCATTGTTTGACCGTGTTATTAATTCGATTCATATTGCAACAAATATACTGTTTAAAATTGATTTGGGAACGAAAGTGATTATACCCAGGATTACGATTTGTTTCGATTGTTGCCTAGTTTATGAGTATGAATGTTGTTGATGGTTATGATTACTATGTGATCTTGTCTGTTGACTGTGTAAACGCTCAACGATCAAAACCTATGGTGAAGTTTGATGTTGTTATGAATGTTTTATTTGACTATAATCGTAACAATCTTTCTATATTGGTATTTGATTGAAACAACATGAATCTTATGCGCATTGTTACAGCCGTAACAAATCAATTTTGATGGTGTTCGATTATGATTGTGTTACATCGTATCTTATATGATAAGATTCACCATTGATTTTATTTGATATGAAACAGTCATGTTATGGTTTGACCATATTTTATGGCAACTAAAAAACAGAGCATTCTTATCCTGTTTCGTTTGAATCCTTTTCGATTTTGTTTAATTTTCATAATAAACTCATTTGAACCCTTAGTGATTCGTTTTTTGAAAGCAAATTAAATTGGATTTGATTCTTTTGAAAAGATTTCATTTGATCTCTATCTGATCCTGTATGTTATTTTAGACTAGCTACAGAATCAGATGATTCTGTAGCTAAGTCTGTAGGATCAAATTTTTATTGTTTTATTGATGAAATGTCTTTCTAATTGGTTATTTTTGGTCTATTGCAGATCAATTCGAAATGGCAGTGGCTTTGATGAGCAGTTAGAGGATATTTCAAAGATTTCACTTGCATTTTGATTTCCTAGTTTAGTTGACGTTGGGATATTTCCCAGATTATGTAAAACATTTTGATATTATCCACAGGGAGGTTTTACCCTGTGGAGAGACTTATATATACTTATGATTTTTGTAATAATGTTCATCCTCATTCGTGGGAGAACAAGGATATGGAGTTTTAATACAGACTAAAGCAGAATTTGGTGTTTTGTCATAGCTTTAGCTTCTCATTATATCAACATTTTGTTTCATGTTGTGTATATCAATTTGTTTAAGATTTATGACTACTTTAGCTATCTAGATCATGTGCAAATGATATAATTTTAATCATTGTAATCCATATCTAGTTTCTTCCAATTGTATAAAAAGCATAGCAATTGTTTAGTTCAATTTATGAATGACAGGTTTATCTTCTTCATGAGTTGAATTATATAATATAAGTTTTTGCATAACAGGTTTCCCTTATTGCAGAGATTTATAAATCATAAGATTGTTATGATTTTTTATGTCTTGTTTGTCCTGTAAACACTCAAAGAGTAGCGCAGCTAATCGTTTACGAGAAGCTTTGGGATTAACCGGTGCGAGTTTCCTTCCTCCGACCAGCTTCAGAGTCATCACACACGGGACAAATTAGGAGCGCTTCCAGGTCAGTTAGTCTTTTCCTTGTTGTTTTCATTAAGTAGTTTAGTTTAGAAATAATTTTAATTAGATTTATATTAGATCGTTTAATTTCAGAAATTATATTAGATCGTTTAATTTCAGTAGTTTTATTTCTTTTTCATAAAATATAAAAATCAAAAAACATATCTTGCTATCTTAGGGCAGAAAACACATGAGTTTTGCAGGTTTTAATCAAATCTGTAGATTGTTTATAGTGTACATTTGTGAATAAGTAATATTGCAGCTTGTAATTATATAGTTCATTTGAGTTATTATAACAGTGATTAGTAGATTGTATATAATAGTTAGAATAGTTATATTTAGTTTTAGTTTATTTAGTAGTTTTTTTTAATTAGATTAGTGTAATAGTTTGTTTGTTTGTTTTTAGTTAATTTGTTTATTGTTAGTTAGTTTAGTTTCTTTTATTTAGTTTTAGTTAGTTAGTTTTAGTTAGTTTTATTTGTTTTAGTTAGTTTAGTTAGTTTAGATTAGTTTTCTCTTTGGTTTTCTAAAGACCTTAGAGCGGCCAACGGAGCCGTTAAACTCGTCAGGGTGGTTCATTCCAAACGGCTTGGGTTATTAGACAACCCTGGACCGGTTCCACTCTCTGAATTGACGGACGGACTGTTTCGCCCATCAACACTCCCGAAGTCCTGAAGTAGATCGCAACCATCCGATTGTGAAGGACACACATCGGTAGATCGTGAACTCTAGGAGAAAACGCTCCAGGAAAAAGAAAGCGTGGAGGAGTTGAAAATCCTTAAGCTCGAAGAGCCGAAGTGGTGAGTCATGTTGACGTCACCTAGAGGTGATGTGGAAACATGGGTTGTGTGCCAAGTGTAAGTGGATTTCGAACCGTGGAAGGTTGAAATGGAATTTGGAACGTGATGAGTGTCACCCATCTGAATGGACCACGTATCAGTCGTCGCTAGTATGTCGCCATGTGACATCCTATATGAGCAGGGTTAGTAGGGCCGAGGTTACGTAACGTAGTTAAAGGTCAGAGGACCCACAGTGGCGTTGATCATGATACAAAAGATCAACGGCCATATTGCATTGCGAGGACCCAAGTTGCACAGAAGCTAATTCTCCAAGACGGTCCCGCAATCCAAACCGCGGTTTCACTGAGGGGTTATGTGTTAGTGTTAGGAGAATTACGGGATGAAAGGCGGGTTACTCCAAACAACCATTGCATTCCCTCGCAATTGGGAAAACATTAAGTGATGGCGTCACCTAAGGTGATGTGGGAGTGTTCATAGATTAATGGTTCAGGGTGTGCGGATGTGAAATCTTCCGAAGTCCCAAAACTCAGACTCCTAAGGTTCCATAGCGAGTGTTAGCCATTGGATGTTGGGTAGATGTGGACCATTGATCCACCCTATTGCACAAGTTTTGTAACTCGAAACTCTTAGCGATTGTCATATTGCGCTTTGAAAATTTCTGAGGACGAAGGCCCGAGTACGCGCTTATTGATCTAGCGCTTGGTCACGATCCATGGTTGCATGGGTTGGGGACTAAGTCAAAGGGGATAGTGCCTGAAAACTTAGCAGAGTAGAGCTCCGAAAGAAGAAATCTGTGGGGATTCTTGATTTAACGAGAATCACAGAGAATGAAAAATGAACGTTTTCTTGAATCAGATTTGTTTATGAATGTTGTGGGATTTGTTAAGGAATAATGGCCTAACAAATTCCAGTTGTCTGCACATTGTGTTTGCAAAAGTTTAACAAGTGCCAGAACCGAGTAGAATTGCCACTGAGTGCAAAAGAAATGGAAGAGGCACGAACTGCTTCTAGTTCCGAGGATGAATCAAAAGGAATGGATGTCCATCTAGGAGTTGAAGGATTGAACTCCAATGGACATGGAGAAGAGTTAGATAAGGAAGGCCATATGATGAAAATCATTGAACGATTGCAGAAAGATGCCCAGACTCACCGAGAAGATAGCAGAAATCTCATGAAAGCTAAGGAACAACAGGGAGAATTCAACTTAAAGTTAATGAAGAGCCTGGAAAGTATCGAAAATAAACTGGGTAAGGAGAGTGACTCAAGCAAAATAGGGAGTCGCAGGATACCTGAGAAGAAAATAAGATCAAGATATGTTAGCAGGCATCGTCGTCACTCCCCAAAACACTCCAATAAGGAGGCACATAGAAGTTCTTATGTTCTCCATCAAACGTAGGAGGCTTAATCTTGTTCATTTCTCCCTTCAGTTCATCCACTCCAAATCTCTAGAAGAAAACATGAAGAGTCTTGGTTAGTGCAGTTGGCTAATGAAACCAAGAGGAGAGTCACTGAGTTAGTTAAGTCTTGTCCAGTGGATATGAATGGACCGAGCACAAAGGCTGAATTGAACATTCTTCCTTTAGGTTAGTATGACTGTCTAATTGGGATGGACTGGTTGGACTAGCACCATGCCATATTGGACTATCGTAACAAGGCATTTACTTACCTGGATGAGGAAGGAAATCAGAAAACAGTGCAAGGAATTCCTAGAGCCGTTGTTGTCAGAGAAATCTCATCAATGCAGCTGAAGAAGTGCTACAGGAAACACTGTCAATTATTTGCAGCCCATGTGGAGGAAGCATTTAAGGATGAGGTCTCAAAGATTGGATATCATGTGGTACTAAAGGAGTTTGAAGATGTATTTCAGGAGGTACCCGAACTACCTCCGAAAATAGATATTGACTTCTCTGTAAACTTGATGCTTGGAGCATCTTTAGTGTCGAAAGATCCTTACAGAATGCGTACGCTAGAGATGAAAGAGCTGGAATTGCATTTTGAAGAGATTTTGAAGAAGGGGTACATACGCCCAAGTGTGTCACCTTGGGGAGCCCCGGTCCTGCTCGTGAACAAGAAGGATGGGACGTTGAGATTGTGTATTGATTTCAGACAATTGAACAAAGTAACTGTAAAGAACAAATATCCTCTGCCGAGGATTGATGACCTCTTCAAACAGTTGAAGGATGCAAAGATAGACCTCAGGTCGGGATATCACCTGGTAAGGATAAAGGATGAAGACATCAGGAAGACCACCTTTAGAATAAGGTATGGTCATTACGAGTTCATAGTGGTGCTGTTTGGGCTGTCGAACACACCCGTTGTTTTTATGTGCTTGATGAATAGTGTATTCAGAGACTAACTGGACAAGTTTTTCATAGTCTTTTTGGATGACATCCTGGTGTATTCCAAGTCAGAGGAAGATCATGAACAACATCTGAGGATGGTGTTGCAGGTGCTAAGAGAACACCAACTATATGCCATGTGGATAAAGTGCTCGTTTTATCAGGAGCAGATCCATTACTTGGGGCATATTATTTCGAAGGATGGGATAACTGTAGATCCTGAGAAGATTGAGGCCATCAAAGAATGTTTAGCGCTAAAGAACGTGACGAAAGTCATATCCTTTATGGGTCTAGCTAGTTATTACAAAATTTTTAGTGCAAGGTTCTTGAGGATTGCTCACCCTATCATTTCCTTGCAAAGGAAAAATAAGAAATTCTAGTGGACAGAGAAATGTGAGAGAAGCTCAGCGATTGAAGCAATTGTTAACTAGTGCTCCAATCTTGAGGATTGCAGACCCAAATGAAGATTTTGTGGTGTGCACAGATGCATGCAAAGAAGGATTGGGAGGATTCCTCAGTCATAATGGATTCATAATCTGTTATGAATCCATAAAGTTGAAAGAGCATGAAAGGAACTATGCAACTCATGATTTGGAGTTGGTAGCCATAGTACACGCTCTAAAGAAGTGGAGGAATTACCTCATAGGAAGGAGGTTTGAATTGAGGACAAACCATAACGGTCTGAAGTATTTATTTGATCGACCAACCTTGAACGCTAGACAAAGTACATGGTTGGAGTTTCTCCGTGAATATGATTTTGATATCAAGAATATCAAAGGGAAGAAGAATAAAGTGGTTGATGCACTCAACAAGAGAGTACACGAATTACATGCTACAACCATTAGCATGTACCGAATTGATATTAAAGACAAAATTTCGGAGGTTGCAAATACAAATTTGTAGTATAGGGATTTGGTAGCAAAGCTACAACAAGGTGAGATGCCACAGAAAGTGGAAAATTATACTGTATTGAGAAATATATTAAAATTTGTAATGGATATCCCATTACCCGGCAATATCTTTTCTGCATGTTTCTGGATAAGTTGTGGAGGAACAATCAGTGTCACTATCATCATGGCCTCCTTGTCTATCATGTCAACACGCATAAAGGATCTATTTTTGTTTGCCTTGTCCAAGTAGGTGTTATAGACGACCATTATGTCCCCGACTAACACTTGTCTAGTTCGATGGTTGTTCAAGCCCTCTATTGATAGTACTTTGGATGTTACAACTCTAGACCCAGTGACAATTTTTGAACGGGAAAACTAAATTGAATGGTAGTGTGCATATATATATATATATATATATATATATATATATATATATATATATTCTTCTTTCACTGGCATAAATCTACAAGTACACCCATATTTTTGATGAACTACGGAGCCAGAGTTTTTCAACCACACCTCTTAGTTTGCGGAACATGCAACATGTTTTGCATCTCGCTTGTACTTGTTGATACTTCTTACGAGCTGCAAACCATGTATTGCAGATGACATCAACATATCCAACATGCCATAGATGAATATATACCCGAGGATATTTGTTTAGTAAACATAGTAAGAGTAGAGCGTATGCATCTTTACCTTTGGCCTTGTCAGTCCGCTGATGTCTGGGATGACTGACTGCTCATGCCCATGTCACTAGTCCAACTTTTTATGATGCAAGCATGTGCAGATGAATATCAGAACTAAACAAGTATATGCATTGTATATTGTCCATCAAAAGGACTAAATAACCGTAAAATTGTATGCATCTGATTTTTTTAACTGGACAAATGTTTAACAGTAAACAAGGCGTGAGGGCGGGGCACCATGGCCAATCTGTATATCGCGGACCCCCAAAAGCCAGGGGAACAATATTCAACCTGCCAGCCCGACACCCAAAATCGAGAATGTAGGCAACTATGGAATAAGGTATAAGCACGACCATAGATGTGAAATTGTTAGTCCGCTAATCAACGCACCAAGGCATTTTCGGAAAGCACACTAAGAAGATGAATTAGAAAACAAAATAGATAATAGAAAATGGAAAAAGTAGAAATTGGGAGGGTAGAAAGGCCCATTGCTGCCAAGCCATCGTTTTCAAGTCTAATATTATATGCCCCCACCTGGTTTGTATATTTAATTTACCAACACACTTGGTATACATTTTAGAAGATTGTACCACAATACCCTATGTTGTTGCACATAGAAATTCATCTCCCTGTCCTCAAGCATCCTGTTTTTTCCAAGGCACCAACGCAGAATATGAAATGAACATCAAGGCAACTTAGTATGAAGACAAACATCTAAAAGAAAGAGAAACAGGTCTATTTACCCGCCAAAGAGCCCATCGTCATCTCCAACTATTATGTTTGTTTAAATGTACCAATGCAACGAAAACACAACGGACATGAAGCATGTTAGTATGCAGGAAGGCATGCAATGAAGATAAGTTATCATGTAGAAAGACAGACAACATGTACATATAATAAACTAGGTGAACACATATACAGACCATAAATGAAATTAACAGTACAAGCATGCACCTTTCTTTATCCTCTTCAACCGATGTAGTTGAGACTCCCTCGTTTTCTCCAGTGATTCTATTTGTTTGAATGTGGGAACGCACAAAATACAATGAACATGAATGGATGCTAGTATGCACCGTAGAACAAGCAATATGTACATATAGTAAAACAGACTCAACGAACACTCTAGAAGATAAGCAGAAACATGAACCTTTGTGCTTCTCCATCCATGGTTGTAAACGTGTAATTTTTTTTCCCTGCCCAAAAGATATTACAAGCCACAAAATATCACGCAATTGCATGGCCATGGCTAAACGATTTCTGGTTTTCCATGGAAAATTATCCAGATATGCTTCCACGAATGGAAATACATGTTCTTTATCCTCTACACAGACTGTTGTGCCCACAATACAAGTTTTTGGTTTTCCGTGGCAAACTACCCAGACATGCTTTTAAACATCCAAATATAATCTTGTTGAATCTTTGTTGTACATATCATACCTTAAGCACAACACAAATTGTATCGTGTGCACACCAGTCTGTGTAGAGGAGAAAGAACATGTAACGTCGTATCGACACATTTGACCATATATGGTCTATAAATGTAGCCTGCATATGCTTTATTCTAACAAAAAAACAACAGATATTGCAATTTCACATGTAATCCTAGAACAATTTTGCATGCAACTATTTTCTTTCATGCCAGCACTGAAGCACCAGAGAAATCTCACAGAATAACAGATATCGACCTCGACAGACAGGGAAAATAACACAATTGCATGTCGAATCCTGGGTGCAGGGGTTGAATAGCGTAAGGCGCCCCAAAAACAATAATAATCCAAAAAAAAAAAGAAAAAAAAAAGCTCCAACCACCGCCGCTAGACCTCAACCCTGGAAGGCCGAATCAAATAAAAGAAAACAACAAGCACCAAACAAAGAGAAAGCACGAACAGGCCGAACTGCACCCCTAGGGCCCCAAAGCGTAAATCTGAGCCAAACAAACAGAACCAACAACCCATGAACCAATGAACCAGCAAGAACCATCGAGCCAACAAACAACATATGTATCTCCAACTATTACGAAACTGCAGCCCAAACATAGAAGGAACCGGAAACATATGAGGACCATGCCACTACAAATAAACAAACATTTTTACTTGCAAAATGCAAACACTGAACAAAAAACAACGAATAGAAAATGAAACTATGGCATCAAAACTTACTCCGAAATGCTGAAATGCAGAAGCGCAGGTCGACTCGCGAATGAAACAACAATAAGCAGCAACCGAGAAACCGGTGAAGAAGAAGCACTCACCAAACCAGTAAACAATGTATGTAGCTTCAATGATAATGAAATTGCATTGCAAAGGTAGAAGAAGGATTAAACATACAATGATTGTTGAACTGGTGGTGGACAAACAAGACTGTGTAAATTCACTGTAAATGTATGGAAAATTTAGAGGAAAAATGTACTCCGAGAAGCGTATTTACATAAACATTTAAGGTTGTCAGGTTGTCTAAGGACCTCGCGGTATGCAAACATTTAAGCTATCAGGCCTGTTGGAGGACGTGGCCTCATGTAAAAATTTAAGCTGTCGGGCCTATTGAGGCATCTCGAAAAAAGTGTCAATAAATTTTAACAAAAGTACATCCGACAAGGATGTTATAAACTTTGGAATTCTCAATCACTATAAAGTTTGGATATCAAAACATTTCAATATGCTTAGTACATATCAAAACTTAAGACTATATTCAGGTAGCATAAAATGCTAATACAAACATTCGAACTAATGCTAGCATTAATCCACCTTCAAGCAATATACAGGAAAAATATATGATTCAAAAAGACTGTATAAGAGAAAAAGTTTGGATATGTTGCCATATACAACCTGAGTCAGCCTAATGGTTAAGAACATGTGTTTCCTCTTAAGAGTTCACAAGTTCAAATCCAGAGGGGGGTAGGGTATGTATACCTCCATAGACTTTATGAATTAGAGCACAATTTTAATATCAAAAGTCAAAAGGACAAATTCGTTGGGAACCTGTCCTCAAGGAACTTTTCTTTTTTATCTTTACGCATTTTCAAATTGTTAGGTGGATTTTATGAAGGCATTAATATATTCTAAGCGTGGATCTCTTAAAGAACTCATCATTTTCGGGAGTTTTAAGCATTGATTTAGTAAGAGAAGAGAAGTGTTGTTTTCAAATGAAATAAACATAGAAATATTTTTGGTAAAATTTGTATTTCATATAATATATGAGTTTAGTAATAATTGTTTTCAAAAGATATAAATATAGACATATTTTTGGCAAAATTTATATTTCTTATAATATATGAGTTTATGAGTTTAGTAATAATGATAATATATTATGTGAATTTAATAAGTTAAATTAGTAGGTAAGTGTAATGTAATACTTGCATAGCTTAAAAGTAAAATAAAAATCATAATTATAATTATTAACAATGTAACAATTTTTCTAAAAAATTTTTAAATAAACAAATTGATGAATACAAAAATGGCATATTGAGCCTATCTATAAAACTCCAAAGTATAACCCAACTAAAACACAAACTTCTCTAGATTTGGAAGTAACAAACTCCAAAGTATAACCCAACTAAAACATAAACTCCTCTAGATTTGGAAGTAACAAACTGTGAAAACTATCTAATATTATTTAACTAAACATTTAAAACTATTCTAACATTTCTAATTATTTATATTATAATATTTCATCATAAACTTTTAATATTTCAAGTTTATTAAGAAATGTTTTTTTTTTAAATAATTTTTGAACTACTATCTAAAATTTTATACACTTTATTTTTATATATATTTGTAATTGAGAATATATAAATAATTTTTTTTTTAACAGAAACGGGTGTTTTTATGTATTATCAAAAATTGCTAGGAATACAAAAAGGAACAGGCTGCAAAGTTCTATCCTTCTACTAATGTCGTGATTACAAACAGACCTTTTTATGCCAGAATGGAGAGTCCCCATTGTACTGTGTGGACTACAAACTTGCCATGAGAAGATAGATATGAAGCTATTAAAAAAAAACATAAATTTGTAGTTCATGGAGGACCTGGTCTAAGTGTGGGGTGAGCCTGGATCGTCCTGATATGGTGCACGGTTCTTCTCTGTTTGGGCCGCTTCCCCTTGATTATGAGCTTGATTATCTCCTCCCCAGACGCAATCAGAGAAGCCAAGAGCCATTGGAACATGTTGATCATTGTTGGTCGTCGAGTGAAAAGTTGAAGGAATCCATGATTCATCTGTGCCTGTTGAGCGAGCTTGTTGTTGGGGGTTGCCTGCGCGTTGATTGAGTTCCCCTATCTGGCTCATGTTGCGGTTGACTCTCTTGAGTACAATAGCCAGTTCCTAGTTATGTCTGAGCTCCAATCACTGCATTTGATTTTGGACCTCGGCCACATTATCCTGAATTGCTCGATTTTCCTGCTGCAATTCCTGGTGTCTAGAGTCTGAACGATCCTCAATGCGCCAACACTCAATCTGCAGACCTTGAAATTGATCCCACATGTCTTCCAGAGCGCAGGTTGGGTAGGTACAAGGGTCTCTGGACCTGCGGCGCATGGTGATACAATGGGCAAGGAGGGCACAGAGGTTATGCAGGGGGCTGCCGAGGGGGGAAGATTGAGGGAGGAGTTCAAAACCGAGAGGGTAGCTGGGCTTGACGGGCGATCAAAACAGGAGAACATGACTAGAGAGGAGCCTCATCATGTCGCTATAAGCTGGAGGATTCATCATTACCCACGAGCGAGAGAGGTGATTCAATAGGTGAAGGAGATGAGCTGACGCAGGAGGAAAGCAGTTAGCCGTCCAACGCCTGATACAAAGATCCAGGGTATAAAGGTGGCTCATGCA
>ML776925.1:823734-834145 GCA_009831015.1 Picea engelmannii
GGCACGTGTTCGGCATGCCCCGTGCCTGTGGGGGGAGGGGACAGAGCGTGGGAGAAGGGGGTGAAGTCTCGGGAAGCAAGGCCATGGGGGAGGGGGGGAAGGAGTGGGGGAAATGAGAAGGGGGAAAGGGGAGGGCCGAGGGAGAGAGGGATGTGGTAGGAAGGGGGGAAGTGGGAGCGGAGGGGGACAAAAATATGAGTGAACTTAAGGTAACCATACATTAAAGGGAATTTGGTTGGTGAGAAAGCGGCTCTGATCCAGGGTTTTAGTTGTTTTCACCATTGCGTCTACCTCCGTATTTGCTTTTGCAAAATTTGGAAGAAGCCCAAGCGCGTGAAATTTTTCCTGAGCGAATTGATAGGTGAGGATATGCTTTGGAGCAGGTCTTTGTCGGTCTAGGCATACCCCGAAGTTCCTTAATAATTATTTCAGAGTCCCCCAACACTGTTAAAGTTTGAATATTCAGATCATGGGCTAGCTTGGGCTAGCTTGAGTCCCATATACGCTGCGATGAACTCTGCTTTATGCTTTATTATTTTTTTCCCTTGACTATATAAAGATTTTATTAATATATGATTTTTTAGATTTAAAAAATGTTATAAGTATTTGTAAATATTTTTTTTATGCTTTATTTATTTGGTTTAAAATTGAGTAACTAATATATATTATGAAATGGTACTTTTAGTAAGTTTTTGATCTTCAAGACATTATGTTTTTAATGGTATTTTTTAAGTTTGTAAGTATTTGTCCAAAATAAATAATTGTGTATGCAAACGTTTTTTATTTGGGAATTTGATAAAATTGGATGAAAAGAAAAATCATTATAAAATAAAATAAAAATTGTAATTTGCAAATTTTGAGAATAAAAAAAAAAACGTAATAATAATAATAATTGACAATTTTACAAGTGTAAATTGAAATTTTCAAAAAGTTTTTAAAATAAGATGAATAAAAAAATGACATATTAATCATATCCATAAAACTACAAAGTATTACTAAACTAAAGCAAATATTCCTTTAGATTTTGAAGTAACAAACTATAAAAACTATCTAATATTTCAATATCTTTATCCTAAACTTTATATTTCAAGTTTATTATAAATGTTTTTTAAATTAATTTTTGAATATCCCTTTATATAGATTTAATATTCAGAACATTTTAAACACACTTAAAATATTTTAAGTAACATAACACATTTATATTATAAGTATGATTGAAGAATGAATTTATTACTCTATTTATGTATAATGCTATGGTTTGTGATAATGGTACATGGGCGATCAATATGCAGCCTGTTGCAGAGTCTTTAAAACCGAAGTAGGTGGTATATACATCATCAAATATATCCCGAGGTATATATCAATACAATGAAACCGTATATATACTAATCACATCCATTTTAAAAACTTTGCAGCAAGCTGCATATTGATCGCCATGGTACATGAATAGATGATTCGTGCACTGTCTCCACTGCTATCCTATCAACCCTGTCAAATTCTATGAATACTACATATTATTTAACTGATATCAAGGTGACACACCACCCTGTCAAATTTGTACCATGTCAATAGGGCGGTGACATGGAATACTACATATTATTAAAGTAGTGCGGTGACATGGAATATTACATATTATTAAATTCACACAGGCAAACGTAAAATGGTTGTTTGGGAATGGAGGTGCCAAGACGACCAACTGTGTGTGTGTGTGTGTTTTTTTTTTTCCAAAGTCAGTGAATACCATATATTTCGCATAGTGATTAAAGCAAATACGAAATTAATCAATGCCAATCAGGTGTGGAATGTCACTTTCACATTATTTTGAGTCAATGCCTATTAGGCTTGGAATTTCACTTTCAGATTATATTGAATCAATGATGATTAGACTTGAAATTTCGCTTCACATGAAAATTTTAAGAATATATTCTAATATTAAATTTTTGGACTATGTTTAAATTTTTTTTTTTTTTTTTTACAGAAACGGTTATAGATTATATTAATGGGGTGGACTAGCCACAGATTCGATTACAAAATGGCCTCGAATTTCTTCGGGCCTGCCTTTCTGAACCATTCTGCTTCTATAGCTATAGACTTGTGAACTGAACTAGTTCCTGTACGCCTTCTAACTGAACTGGATTAAATTTAAATGCCGAAACTCCAGTCACTGTTTCAGCATATGTCTCAGCACTGTTTCAGCCTATGTCTCAGCACTGTTTTAGCATTACAGCGGTGTTTCAACATCTGTTCCAACACTGTTTCAACATATATTCCATCACTGTGTTTCGGCATAAGTTACAACACTGTTTCAGCATTTGTTACAGCGGTGTTTCAGCATCTGTTACAGTGGTGATTCAGCCTATGTCTCAGCACTGTTTCAACATTTGTTACAGCGGAGTTTCAACATCTGTTCCAGCACTGTTTCAGCATAAGTTCCAGCACTGTGTTTCAGCATCTGTTACAGCATAAGTTCCAGCACTGTGTTTCGGCATCTGTTACAGCGGTGTTTCAGCCTATGTCTCAGCATTGTTTTAGCATTTGTTACAGTGGAGTTTCAGCATCTGTTCTAGCACTGTTTCAGCATAAGTTCCAGCACTGTGTTTCTCCAACTACTGTTCAGAGTCTCACCTATATTTTCAGGATGCTTGCCCTGGGCATTTGTCTCCCTGGGGGACTGTGATTGGGAGCTCTTCCCCATGAATGATGAGTCAGGATGCTCTTCATGTGTTTGTCTTGATGCCCCTGTCCTTATTCTAGCGCTTCTCTGCACAAGACTTCTCTCACCTGCCTCATACCTTCGCGCCTGCACTTTGGAATCCTCCCTGGCAAATTTCAGACTTCTGCATTTTCTGACAGGAAAACTCTGGTCGATTCCTTCTCCCCAGATTCTAAGGGATTGGTTCATTATTTTCAACTCCATTTACGTTGATGACTCCCTTGCCCAGGGAGGTGCCTCTGTTCACTTTGTGGTCTGCCAACTGATTAAGATGCTTGAGAACGTGGTAGAACTTCACCTCTTTGAAATCTTTCATCTGAACTAGAACCTTCCTATAATAGTGATCCAAGCCCACATTTTTGGGCGCCTTCCTCTGATTGAGAGCATGGATAAAGATTCTAGAGTCCCCTATGACAACCAACTTCGAAATTGATAACCTTCTGGCCTGAGCCAGCCCCTGCCAGATTGCTAAAATTTCAGTTGTGTTATTGGTGTTCAGACCCATCCCCCATGAAAAGTTGAGCACAATTTTCCCTGAGTTGTCGAGTAGGACCCCTCCACTTCCTGCGAGACCGGGATTCCCTTTCAAGGCCCCATCCACCTGCAGGATATGCTTCTCCAAAGAAGATCTCCACTTTAAGAACTCTTGTTCCTCCAGCCTAATTTCCCAAGGGGAATAGTGTTTGGAAAATTGCTTGGTTCTGGTCAGGAGGGAGGGATCAAGCTCAAGGAACCAGACATACTCATCTTTGTTAGGGGTTACTTCGTTGGTGATATTAGTTTTTGAGGCTATCAGATCACCCAGAATCGCTTTCACTTTGAGTGCAGTTTGGGCCGACGTCCCTGCTATTTCCCTGAATATCCTGTTGTTTCGCTCCAGCCACAGTTTCCACCAGACTACTTTTGGCATCCACATCCAGCAATGCTTTAGCAGGTTCAAATTGGTAAAAGAGAAGGGAGCCAAATCGACCCAGGAGGAAAACAAAGAGGTAACTAAAGAAGGCAGGGGTACATTCAACTGGCCAAGAATGAGATTCCAAAGTTCCAAAGCAAAGGGGCAGAGGAGGAAGAGGTGGACAGAGGTTTCAACATGACAAGCACAGAGAGGGCATCGACAGGGCCCTTCCCAGCCTCTTTTTGAGAGGTTTTCCCATGTAAGGATACTGTTGTGCAGAAGGGACCAACAAAAGAGATCTAATTTGGGAAGGGAGGGAGGAAGCCAGAGATTTCTCCACACCGAGGGATTAGGGGCTACCCAGGGGATAGCTTGCAGGGCTGCATAACCAGCTGCAGAAGAGTAACTGCCAGACGAAGAGCCCCAGCCTCTTTTGTCCTTCTTCTTGGCCGAGGAGGGGGAGCACCCTTGAAGAGCATCCAGGAGGGTTCGAGCTTCAGTTTCTAAGTGTTGCAAATAGTCCCCCAAATCCCACTTAAGCCAAGAGTCGTCCTGGTTCCAAGATGAAAGGTCCCATAGGGTGACTTTGCTAAAGGAGTGGAGCCAACTCTTGATGTTTTCCATCCTTTCCGAAAAACTTAAAGGGGTCTGTCCTAAGATAGAGTCTTCCCAAAACTTGATTTTTCTGTCGTTCCCCGGGATCCAAAAAATCTTTGAGGTGATCAAATCAAGAGCCTTAAGGCAGAGAGAAAGGATGGGAGAGCTTTTTCTAGTCAAGGGGGGGCGATCGAGGCACCTTTCTTTGTGACCACAGAAATATTTAAGCCTTAGAGATTTGGAGCTCCAAGTGGTTTTACCTCTTATCATCTTCCAGAGAATCTTACCTCCCATGGCCAGATTCTGAGTGGACACATCTCTTACTTGTATCCCACCTTCCATCCTGGGGGCTTTAACCTTATCCCAGCTGAGTAGGTGCATTTTTTCCCCCTCATTCCTTCCCCCTTCCCAAAGAAATTTTCTCAAGATGTTGTCTAAATCTCTCACAAATCCTCTCGGGGCAAGGAGAATGGAGGCCTGATAGACAGGAAGAGAGGTGAGAACAGAGTTTATGAGGATCAACTTCCTTTCTTTGTTCAACCAGGTTGTTCCCCAGGCCAAGATCCTGGCTTTCATCTTGTCCAACAGAGGCAGCCACAGGTTACTTCTGGGGGCTGTTTTGACTAGCGGGATTCCAAGATATTTAATGGACTCCCATGTTGAAGTTCCTTCCATTTCCAGCACCCTGAAAATACCAATCATTTCTATAGGAGGGCAGTTCCAGCCATAAATTTTACTCTTCCTCAAACTGATTTCGCTGCCTGAAATTTCAGTGTAGTCATCTAATTCTTTCTTGAGTGCTCTTGCGGTGGACAGGTTGGCTTGGCCCAGAAGGAGCGTATCATCGACAAATTGAGCATGATTAATTCTCTCAGCTCTAGGAGAAATTGAGAGGCCAATTAAGGTGTGTTGCTGCATACTTTTATTCAGCTGAAAACTTAGCATAGATGCTTGTATGGCATAGAGCAGGGCGGACAGGGGGCAGCCCTATCTAAGTCCCCTTGAGGCTTGGAAAAAGTCAGTCGGTCTGCCATTGACCAGGGGGGCGATCCACGACTCCGCTATACAGGCCCGGATCCAGCGAACCAAATGTGGGTGAAATCCCATCTTGGTCATCACAGCAAAAAGGAAATTCAGCCTGACTCTGTCAAAGGCATTCGCCAGATCCAGCTTGACTAACATTCCTTTCTCCTTCCTTTGACAGCTTGAGTGGATAGCCTCTTGCACAAGGATAATATTGTCCTGGATTTGTCTCCCCTGGATGAAGCCCCCCTGGTTCTCCGGGATGATCCTGGGGAGGAATTTTTTTATCCCATTTGCTATTACTTTGGTGATGATTTTGTACCCCAAATTGCAAAGCGAAATAGGGCGGAATCTTGAGAAGCTTTGGGCACCTTTCTCTTTGGGGATTAAAGCTAGAAAGTAGGAGTTGGTGCTCCCTCCAATTTTTCTACAGTTCTGAGAGTTCCTCACCATTCTGACTAGATCTTTTTGGATGATATCCCAGCAGGCTATATAGAACCTGGCCGTGAATCCATCAGGCCTGGGGGCTTTATCCGGGTTCATAGCTTGGAGGGATTTGCTGATCTCCTCAGTCGTGATAGGGGCTATCAACCAACGGTTGTCATCTTCATTTATCAGCTTGGGGACCACCGTGAGAGGATAGATATCCGGTCTAGTAGGGGCCTCCAGCTCTTCAGTAAACAGATTTTTATAGAAGGAGTGGGTTACACGTTTGATCTCCTCAAATTTTTTGTAGGTTTGTCCCTGAAATTGGATCTCTCTGATTGAGTTATGATTTTTCCGGGATTCTGTTTGCTTGTGGAAGAAAGAAGTATTTTCGTCTCTTGCTTGGAGCCATAGACTTCTCGACTTTACTCGCTAGCACTCTTCCTCTCTTCTAAGAGCTTTGTGAAGCTTCTTTTGCAGCTCCAACTCGTCGTTCAGCATCGCTGGGGTGACCGGGGCAGACTCCATATGACGTTGGTAATTCTCCAGGGGAGGGCAGGTTCTTTGCCCATATTTTGAGATCCACTTTGAGCCTTCTCAGTTTCTCTTCCCAAATGAAGAAAGGTGATCCCGACACACTCTTCTTCCAGGACTTTGATACCAGTTCGAGGAAGCCGTCTGAGGAGACCCATAGAGGGTTGAAGTGAAAGGGGATCGGGCCAAGATTTTCCCCAGGGATCAGGGAAAGGGAGATGGGCTTATGATCCGAGGTGCAAGCTTGAAGGATTTAAGACGAGGCAAAAATTCCAAGGGTTAAAAAGGAAGAGTGAACCAGGAAGCGGTCTAAGTGGGCTGAAATGTGCCTCGGTCCCACTCTTTTGTTGTTCCAGGTGAAATTTCCTTTTTTGGGTTTGATGTCCTCTAGATCCCAATCCAGCATAATGTCTTCAACCCACTCCCATGCAGGGTCTCTTACGGGTGTTCCTCCCTTTTTTTCAGAGAGGGCTAGGGTGACATTCAGGTCTCCGACAAGAATAAGATTCTCATGATGGTTAGTAGAAAGGAAATTATTCAGAGATTCCCAGCAATCTTTTTTTTCTGATAAAAGAACCGGAGCATAAATATTAAAGAGGCTAACCTGATGTCCCGAATCGCGGTGCAACAACTTCGTGAACAACCAATGGATGGTGCTATGTTCTTCGATCAGGTCTAGCGTTGAGGAGTTCCAGAAGGTGGCTAGACCTCCTGAAGCTCCCCTGGCGCTAGCGGCTGTACCTGCTCCTTTTTTCCAGAAATTTTTACTAGCTTGGATGGTCTCAGTCTCCTCCATCTTCGTCTCCTGGATCATAAGTACATCCGGGGAAGTCATTCTGACTAGATCTTTGACAGCTTCTTCTTTTAGTTTACTTCCCAACCCTCTGCAGTTCCAGGAGACGTAAAGCATTAGGAACCGGAGGGGGGGGGGTGGCTCCTTTCGAAGCCTTGCCTTTTTTTGAGGATCTGGTTTCTATCATAGCCGGGATGGTATGCTGAACTCCTGCAGTGACGTCCTTGTAAGATTTCTCCTCCCTTTTTTTCCTCTCTGGTTTCCTTCCTCTAGGGGCCTTCTCAGGGGTTCCAACAGAACTGCTGGTCTCCGTGGCCCCCTCATCTGTATCTGCGCCCATTTCGGAGTCTAAAGGGATATGCTCCTTATCCGACTTCATGGATTCATCTGCTAGAGGGGTTTCATTGTCCGGAATCGGATTTTCTGGGGCTGGCGGGGACTGCGTGACTATAATGATTGGTTCTTTCAAGGTCTCCTTTGGCTTGTAAGCCCCTTCTTTCGGAGGTGCCTTTTGAGGGTTTGGATTTGAAGATGATGGTTGGCTCGCCTGCTCTGGCCTTGGATATTTGAATTTAGGACCTGATTTGCTTTTCTTGACCTTTTGCCAGCCCTCGGCATCTTCCTTTTCTGGGCTTTGGTTCTTTGGGCAATTCCTCTGGAAGTGTCCGTGCTCTTGACAGGATCTACACTTGAAGGGAAGGTGTTCGTAATCGAGTTTCTGGTAGTGAGACCAGTTGCCCACAGTAAGCTTCACCGCCTCCGGGAGCCCTGCCTCAAGATCCACTTCAACACATATCCTAGCGCAGTTGTAGATGGACTTGTTGTCGGCCTTATCAATGAATTTCCCTATTCCAATCCCAATCTTTTGCAGAGCTTCATAGTTCCCGCAGTGAACCGGCAAGTTGGGGAGCCTGACCCATACAGGTACCTCCTTTGGCAGCTCCATCATGGGATCGAAGTTCGGTGTCCAGCGGTTCAGATACAGCCCCTGGGTTCCCATAAAATATGGTCCATTTCTGAAAATGAGGTCCTTATCTTCCTTGTTTATAAACTCGAAGAGAAAAAAGCCACTGCTCAAAGGGTAGCAGGTAACTCCTTGCTTAAGGAGGGGCTTCCAGTTCCTTTGGACCCAATCTTCGGTGGTTTTTGCTGAGGGCCAAAGTCCCATAAACTGGCCTACCAACCCTCTCTTAGAGAGAGCCAGGGCTATCTTGATCGCTTGCGTCTCCGGGAGGGCGATTTCTGGGATTTCCTCTAGCTTTTTTATGAATTTTGGAACCGTAGAAGGGACCTTGTGCTTGCCTCTGCTGGCAATCAGCTTCCTGAATGCGTCCTCTTCTGAACTCGGAGGGGGAGGGGCCGAATCCCCACCCCCTGGGGCGGCCATGGCCAGCTCTGGCTACATAAACGGACCCTAGGTGCTCTCCACGAACCCTAACGCACTATCGTTTCATCTGCTTCATTCTGGATAACGAACCCCGATCGACAGATTTCGAAGTCGTACAGGAGCGCCGAAGCCTTCGAAGAACCAAGACTCGAAACCCTGGGGGCACAGATTCTTAAACGGCAAAGGGAAAAATTACTATCAATCTATAGAGGGGAATGAAAGTTGATCGGAAGAGAAGTCTTTGGGTCACGAGATCCAACAGATTGGACCAGAAACAACTTCGAATCGAAGCCTGGGGAAAAACCTCCCAAAAAAAAACAATGACTAGAATTAGATCTCTTCTATGTTTAATTTTATTATTAAACCTTTTTAAGGTAATTAATTTTTAATTTTTATATAAGGTAGCAATTCATTTGCAATATGATGGATTTGATGGAAATTTAACAAGTTTTAGGAAATCTAATCTGTTCCTGTAGCTATTGACATGCTATGATAGCCGATTAAAGGCGTTAAAAAGGTCAAATTACAGGCCTGACACCGATATTTTCTTATTATTTGTGTATTTAACATCAATCAATGCCACCTCTTTTGCAGCAATACTTGCACATACCATCCACTTCTTCCATTTTAAAAATCTATGCCAGCTGTTTCATTGCAATGACCTCTGGTGGGAGTAGGTTAATTAGGTCAGATTTTCATGAGTAGCTTGAAATTTGAATTAAAAAAAGAAAATGGCATGGTTAGATTTTGCTTGAATTTTGTATAGATTAAAATTTTATACATTTTGGAATTTTTTTCGAGGAATTAAGTTCCATTTTAAATTAACCCAAATACTCAGAAAATCAACCAAAATTTTAGATTAATGAAAAGTTTAAAACCAAAAAAAAAACACATGCTGAAAAAATAACTAGGAAAGAAAGATTACTCCCAAATTTACCCACTCCCGAACTTCGTCTTACTTTTTATGGGAGTAAGCTAACTACGCTACCTTTTGGGATTCTGATCGATGGAGAACGTCTCATCTCCGGCCACTCGGAAAACCCAAAAGGTATCCTACCACCGTTCCCGTTGCCGTTTCCGTTCACTCCGTGTGCCCCCTGACTCTGCGTCCTTCCCTTCGTGGTAGTTGGGTGAGCCATTAATGCGGCCACCCCTCTACGCTACCTTCGAACTCTCTAACTCGGAGTGAACTCCCGAACTTTTATCCCGCGCAACCTTCTGCAACCATTGCCGGCGGACTGCAACCAATGTCGACGACTCTGTTCACATTTGCAATCATTGCCGACGAACTGGATTGCAACCATTGCCGACGACGCTGATCACATTTGCAACCATTGCCGACGGACTGCAACATCTGCTCAGGTTAGCAGCACTGTTTTAACCCTCCCTCCTATATATGTGCTTGTGGATTCCTTATCTTGTCCCGTTGGATATTTGCTTATGGGGTTTCCCTTATTTCAACCAATAGTCTCTACTATCTACAAGTAAATCCCATGGTTTTCCAATGTTTTTCCTCTGAATGTCTTAGTGTGTGTTTCTGATTGATCGGGTTTTCCTTGAAGAAATCAAATATCCAACTGAAATAAGTATAAGTTCGATTTGGGGATTGGGCCTTTCTTTTCAAAATGCATCCTAAACTTAACCTGAAAATGTTTAGAAAACTTTTCCTGGAAAAACGTAAAAGGTTCAAGAAACGGTACAGGGAAATGTTTCAAGATTTAGACACTCCAATATCGGAGAGATGGTTCCCCTGCATCATGATTTCTGATGGCAAGGATAGAAACTACACATCGATTTAATATTTATTTTGTTGTTTAGATTAATCACTTAAATCTTCATTTTTCTTCTAATCAAGCAATATATCTATGAATCTAAATCTTGAGGTTGGTTGTTTCTGACAGAGCAGGCACACAGAGGCGGATGTTGCATTCCTCTCAACCTCTCGCTGAACTATTTGTGGCGTTAGAAGATTCCCCAGTGTTTCACAGAAATACATTAGAAGAAACAATATCATGTGCTCAAGAGCTTGGGAAAGCAGTTTGG
>ML776925.1:843504-869502 GCA_009831015.1 Picea engelmannii
CGTTACGGGACCTTTATCTCAGCGGGTGTGGGAAACTGCAGTGGCTGCCAAGTCTTGAAATGTTGGTATCTTTGGAGACATTGGTCGCTACGGCCTGTGTGAAGCTGAAGAACATAGTGGGGCTGGCGCAGCTGTCAAATCTTAACGTACTAAACGTGGTCGACTGCTGTGATTTAGAAAAACTTCCAGGTCTTGAACATTTGAGGTCGTTGAGGTACCTTTATGCCACTAGGTGTGGGAAACTGCAGAGCATAGAGGGGTTGGGGCAGTTGACAAAACTTCGACTGTTAGACGTGGAAGGCTGCTGTGAGTTACAAGAACTTCCAAGTCTCCGATATTTGACCTCGTTGAGAGAGCTTACTGCCCGTGGGTGTGGGAAATTGCAGAGCATAAGGGGGTTGGCGAAGCTGAAAGAACTTGAAGTGCTAAACGTGGAACACTGCTCTGAGCTAGAAGGACTTGAGGGTCTCGGATATTTGACATCATTGAGGGTTCTAAATATCAATCATTGCAGTAAACTTCACATAGGTGGAGCAGAAGTAAAGACGCCCGCCGTTTTTACGCTTATGATGCAACAAGGACAATGCGGGAAAAGAAGCTGAAATGTGAAAAGCAGATATTGCAATCAAAGAACTTTATGGTTACAATGTTGGCCTGTGGCCCCCGATTGCTCGCTGCACTTTGTGAACCAGAGCTGTGTCATTTACAGTCTACATGATGTGTTAATCTCTGTGTTGTTCTATGGCCTTTTATGATATGTAAGAGAAATTCTACAGACATCTCTAGTTATTGATTTTTGTTATCACTTTTATTATTAAATTTTTTTGGTAAGTAGATGGAAATGAAAATTATAATATAAAATATTAAATTTTTAATTTGAATATCTATCTTAACTCTGGATCTGGATCAAACATGATCAGATTAGATCCATGATCAAATATCAAATTTGTTGAGGTACAAACTTTCTTTTAAAACTCAAAATTTACTAAAAATTAGCATCTCAACATATTTAATCCATGTAGTAACACACATATATATATAATATATATATCCATGTTGAATATGAAAAGAATTACATATCTCTTTCATATAAAACACAGAATTCATTTCTCCTTTATTTATTTTTTCTTTGTATAACAAATTTTTATTTTTTATTTTTAAATGGATTAAACTATGATATAAAACATATAAAATGCTATATTGCACATGGACTAGCCCCCCCAAAAATCGGCATACTTGTGTTTCAGGGACTTCGGAACCCTTAGGAAACTTAATCAAATATCTGGGGACTACATCCAGGACTTGGGGATTTGTTGGCCATCCCCAAAACGTACAAACGTTTTTGACAGATTTTGCGGATATTCCAAGCATATATCTTCAGACCATGCATATATCTTTTTGACAATCATGGAAATTGATGATTGGACAATATGTTCATTTTTCCCATCCATTATTTTTGTATTGCATTGCATTTAAATCTGTTGTAAAAGTTGCAGCTCAAAACATGGGTTTTGTATGATGGGTTTGGATTTGGGTTTCTGTTAATTTAAATATTGTATTTTCAACAACAAGATTACAAGCAGAAAAGCCATGTCAAAAAAACAGTTACTGCTCATGTTTTTCTCATTTTTCTAGTCATCTTAGCTTTCACATATTGTATATGGGTTTCCATGAGTCATTCAAGTCTAGTGCTTCCACCATCCCAATCTCAAACATTGTGAAAACAACTAGATAGTAGTGACTTCCATCAGCTTTTTAATCTGAAATATGAACCTAATTTCTGTATAAAAGCAAACTATTTATAGTGGTTTAGAACACAGCCTTAAAAATCTGCAAAACCTATTGAAAAGGAGATGTCTTTTATGTTTTAACATAATCATCATCATTAACAGTTATAATTTACCTTTCCTAAAACTAAACTGTATTTTAAAAATTGACAAATCTAAGAGTTGTGCATAATATTATATAATATAGCTTGTTATGCTTACAAACTTGAAACAACTACAAATTTTTATGATGAATTCTAAAATTTTAATATTTTTTTAATATATATATATATATATTTATTTTATTGCTGTCATATTTATTATGAGTATAATTTTTATAATGTATATTAAAAAAATTGAATTAAGTTATTAGTTTTTTAACTTCTTTTTTATAAATATAATTTTTAATTTATATATATATATATATATATAAATTAAATATTTTTAATATAATTTGAATTTAATTAATAATAAATCTAATTAAAAATAAAAATAGAAAGTCTATTTTAATTAAGTTTAGTGGACACGGAGAAGAACAAAAATTAAATTAAACTAAAGTTATATAGGATTAAATGAAATGTTTTATCTTTGTGATGTAAATTTAATGCCGCACAACCCCATATTCAGAAGCTCTTAAAGTGGAATTTGGGTCTCATTGTAATTAGAAAAACTTGTCCAATATTCCATTTAGAACATATATTTCTTTCTCCATATCCATGGAGAAGAGCCTCTTGTTGTGCTGTGTTGTTTTCTGATTGGGATAGAAGTTCCTATGATCTTCCAATGGAGGTGCATTTTTGGTAGAAATTGAGGTGTTATTTTAAAAAATGACGATCTAGTAATAATTGAGGTGTTTATTTTATGTTTTTTTAAATTTCTGATTTGGTAAAAGTATCAAAATTACATAAAATTGTCATTTTAATGTTTTTAATCAATAAAATATTAAATAAATAATTTTATAATACAATTAAAATTATTATTTTTGAAATTTCAATATTAAACTTTGGTGAATTTAAAATTTTTCTGACTAAAGCTTTCGAAGTAAAAGTGATTACAATATATTAAAAACAAGGTATAATAATGACGAAAATAATTTTTATTCGGTATAATAATATTCACTATAATGATTACTATTTATTGAGACTAAATTTGATTTATTTAATTTTAAAGATAACAAATTTATTTTAAATTTGTATTTTGATCTTAAAAAAGGTATTTATAAATTATTATAATTTAGATGAATAAAAAGAAATTCTAAAGGTATTTATAAATTATTATAATTTAGATGAATAAAAAGAAATTCTAAATCATTATAAGATGAAATATGTTTGTAAGGGAATTAATTGGTTCAGATTTTGAATTAAATAATGAGAAAAATATTTTATTGTGGTCATGGGATATTAAAAGAGGACAAGTGCGTGCCAAGCTAGTTTATGATGTATTAGTGATGTACAAATTTCTGGTATAATAAACTTTGGAGGTGGCAGTTACCATTCAAAGTCATTCTTTTTATTTGGTTAATGTTAGAACAAAAAATCCTTACATGGGAAAATCTGATCAGAAGAGACATAACTGGGCCTAGTAGAGACATAACTGGGCCTAGTAGATGTGCATTATGTGGAAACAGTGAAGAAATAGTGTATCATCTCTTTGTGGAGTGCAGCTTTACTAAAAATATTTGGTTTACAATAATAAAAGAGCTAAAAACCAATAGTACTTGGAAAGGAGGACAGATTATAGAGTGCTTCCAAAACTGGATAAGGAAGGGGGGAAACTGTAAAGAAATCGCTATATTTGCTGGGAGATTTGGATGCAAAGGAACTTAGTTATATTTTAAGATCATCCTTTATCGACGGTCACAAAATACTTCAATGGGATTAGTTGATGGTGCGTCTCAAGATAAGGGTAATAAATGTGGGGCTGGAGCTCTTTTAAAATGTCCAGTCTTGGAGACTTTCAGACTCAAGATGAATTGTGGATGTCAAAAATACAAGTATTGAGAGGGAAGTTTCTACAGCTCTTACAGAGAATATAATAAAGAAGTTGCCAGCTCTCAAAAAAAGCATTTGCACACAAATACAAACATAGAGATTTGAAACATTGATTAGTGTTTAAAAGATGAAGAAGTGGTATTTTTTGTATGTTGATTGCTAGAAAGTTTAATAACTGATAGATACTTCTGATCTTGTATCTAAGAAGTTTTGTAGTCAATTTTTTTTTTTTCAAAATTTTAATAAAAAAAATTATACAATAAACAATATTTCAAATAATTTTTTTTATAAGAACTAAAAGTTTTTGGAGTTATCTAAGTTTTGGTTTTTTAAACAAAGTGATAAAAATTTGTAAAAAATCACAATTTTTCAATTTCTCAAGAAAAATTAAAAAAAAAAAAAATCAAAATGTAGAATATTTAAACTATTACAAAATTTTATACATCAATTTTGAATTTTGAATAATTATTATAATTATAATATAATATAAAATTTATTATAAAAAATATAATAAATAAAGATTACCATTAAAAAAATTAAAACTCTAACACCTACATAAAAAAATTAAACTCTACACCTACGCGACTTAGATGGTAACAGATTGCAACAAAACTCAAGAGGGAATGTCTTTTTATTTTCTCCATTTTTCTTATAATTTAGATGAAACAACATTGAACATAGGATTTAGAGGAAACTATTTATTTTCCATCATAATTTTAATTTTAGACATTAAGTACATAATTAAGGTCTTTTATTTAGACATAATTGTGGATTTAATTATGGATATTTTTAGATAATATTATAAATATGTTTAGACATTAAGTATATAATTAAGGCTTCTTATTTAGATATAATTGTAGACTTAATTAGAAATAATTTTAGATAATATTATAAATGTTTATGTGATTGTAAATAAGAACATTAGAAAACATGTTTTTGGTTGAAAACGATATCACATGGAATTTTTTCCAATTATATTTGCAAACATTATTTAGGAAATTTCTTTTAGTAAGAGGTGTCATATTCCAAATTGCCACCACATCAAGGAAAAATACAAAAATGTGAAGAATTCAAAAAAAACTATTTTGGGAGCAATATGAGTTGTAGTTTGGATGATATATTCCCTAAATCTTATAGTGGAGTGGGTTTCATCTTATTAGTCCCTACTTTTAGGCAAGGGACTTTTGAAATCGGTTTTCGATTTTGTATTAGTTTAGCACTTAGTCCAAGACATAGGTTTTAATCAAAGTTCTATCAAAAATGGAAAATTACTTCAGTTCATTTCATCTTTTATCTTAAGTTTAAACATGTTGAGGTCTTTTTTAGTATACAAATCAATTTGGTATTTTCCATTGTTTCCTAGACATTTTAACCAAAGTTTTGACAATGTTCATTTTTTATCCAAACTTTTATGTTTGAGGTCTTTGGCCTCATATTGAGGTTGTTTTGACCCCTGTTACACTAGTTGTAGGTTGCACGAGGTTGCATTAAAGATCCTCGTGGATTTTGCCTCTCTATTTCCTCTGGCTTCCACAAAACGTCCATTTCCTCTTGATTAGTAGACATTCTTCCATCCTTCCGTGATTTTCTTTCATCCCTGTTCTTTGCCTTGTTTCACTTCAATTGGCGAATGGTTCTCCATTAAAGTTTCTTCTAGTGATCTCCTTCTAACAATGATATTGATTTAGAGACAAAAACAAACATATGTATAATGCTTCCAGTATTGCCAAGTAGATTTGATTTAGAGACAAATCTAAATAGATGTGCAACACTCCCAGTACTGCCCACTACATTACATTAATTAGAAGACATTTTTTTCAAGGCAAGTTTAAATCACTGCATAGATAACGACTTGTCCATTTCCTCTATGTTAAGTTATATAAACCTATCTATATATAATTAGTTGCACTGTCTGTATATATCATAGATTCCATAGAAAACAATGCTTATCATAGATTAAATTTCACAGTAAATACAAACTAAATTTTATAGTAAATAAATTTGTTGTATGCATTTTGAACAAAGAATGTAGAATTTTTTTTACCTTGGAGTAGAAAAATTATGGCTAGGCTTTCTTTGAAAATGTACAATATTCATCTCGTAAAATTAATGATCTTCCTCTGTTATGATCTTTCAAGGATGTCATAGTTAATGCTGCTACTAGCTCCGGGAAGGTTCTTGCCTTCTTTGTTCCTCTCGTGGAAATCCTCACGCACCTCACCAACCCTCTCAAGTCTCACCAGGTCCTTTCCTTCCTTTCCTTGTGCTTCTTCTTCTCTTATGTTGAATATCTCAAAATAACATTCACAACATGTTCAAAATTTCAAATGTTAGGATTTCAATTTTGTTTTTGTGTACTGATAATCATTACACTCTATCAATCATCGATGTGCATTGTAGAAAATTGTGAATACAAACTTGTTCAAACCTTAGACACTACTATCAAAAAGAAAATTAAGATCAATTGCATTTTTTATATTGCAGTCTTGTGTAGGAAATGACAAAAAAAATATAATAGAGGTTACCTGGTAATGTCCAAGCTGCAAGGAAGTAAAGCTCATGTTTTTCCTTTGAATCAGATGTGAGTGGGTCCTCAAATTTTTGTTCATTAGGTCCGTGCATGTGTTCCTTAAGTTTATACATCTCATCTTCTGTTTCTTCCATCAACCCTCCATGGAGACCCTAGTAAATAACATTTTTCCAGTCAACATCTGTAGCACACTATAACACATGAGTAAATATAGGCTCGTAAAGGTCTTATAAAATGCTCATGATAGAACGATGAATCAATCGATCTATAGTCAAATGGATTGCAATTGGACGTTTTTGTTTGACCTCATCTTTGGCATGAATATGCGTTTCATCAGTGAGAACTGAAACAACCCATTAAGAAATGAAGAAGAAGTGAAGCAGATCATTATACGAGATACTTGAAAGCGTCTTCCAATCAATAGAAGTAGTTAGCAGTCCTATATAACATTTGATATATTCGTAGGATAAAATTGTATTCGCAATGTGTGAAACCATCTCTATAAAGCCCAACCATCGACCATAAGAATCTCTCTTCAGAAAACTATGATAGTTGATGATCATAATACTTTGGGGTTTGATGGAGAGTCTACAACAATCTTTTCCTCTATTACTTTTCCAAAAACGATCCTTACCATTAGTTTTTTTTACTTTTACCACTTGATTTGGACCCATAAGCACCAATCAAAGTTTCCATCACATGAACCCCATCGAAGAAAATCCAAAGACAAAATAATGTAGTCATAACATTGTTTATTATTTATAGCTAATGAGACCTTTATTATGCTTATGAATATTTTCATCCAGCTTATCCACCATCACTTGATACAACCCGAGTATTTTTCGTAGACCCAACAACAACGATAGATTCACCCATTTCTCTATTCCAAATCTAGTGTCTCTTGTTGATATCACATTTCAATGGGAGTATCTTAATAAAGGAGTTGCATTCTTTCTGTAATATCCCCAAGGACGAGCCCTGTTGTAATCCTGTTATGAATAGTAAATCATGTTTATGAATTGTAAATCATGTTTTGTAGGCTGGTGAGTTGGGTATTGATAAGTTTGTGGGCTTATGTGTTTATTAGGCCAGAGAGCCTAAGTGTTAAAGGTCAGGAGCCTGTTTTTGTATATGTAATTATGCAAAACATTAATAAAGATTAAACATCATTGCGTGCAGACCGACCACGAAGAAAGAGTGATGGGGAACTAAGCTTCCATAGGGTGGGTAAGGGAAAAAGGGCTGAAAGGTTGGAAAGAGGGGCTAAGATTAGGGGCTTAAGTCCTTGAGAATATTATTTTATTAATATTCCAAAGATGTGTGACAAACATGTTTTTATCCCAAGTCTTGGGAGAGGCAACACATGCAGCTCCAACGTGTACAAAAGGGAATGCACACAGCTCCAGGAAGACAAGTGTTGACCTGGGCACATGCGATTGAAAGATGAAGCATCAGCTGAGTTGGGGGTTTGTTCTGTCAGTTTTCCCGATCCTCTGTCTGAAACTGTGAGACTTTTGTGATCGACCTATGCTTAAATTTCTTGTCATGCATCCTGAAAACGAGAACCGTGAAGCCGACTAGTGTATTCCCGTGAATCCTGTGGCCTCTTTATTCGACCTTTGAAAATATTCACGCACACACTAGAGACCCGAAATTCGTGAACTATTTGTGTCTTCTGTGGAACCCAACATCTGGGTAATCACCTGAGTGTGTTGTGTCTTAACGTCTAGACGTTGCCATTTTTGGGCCTATGCCCATTTTCTGTTGTGGTCGTCATCCTTGCGTCAACTGAGTGCTAATTCTATTGCGGTTTCCCTCATTTGGTTGGAATTGAGTCGAAGAGTGTGTTGAAGAAGCAGGTTGTCAGGCTCGTGGTAGAAGAGGCAGGTTGTCAAGACTATGAGCATCTCTCTCCAGGTGAGAGAGTCTGTTGGGAAGTGATTTTCTCCCAGAGAGAGTCCAACATTAGCTACGAAGCTCTGAGAATTCCTGATCCGGCCTGTTGTCGAGACCCAGAGAGGGAGGTGAAGCACCGATGAACTGTGCTAGTGAAGGTGTATACTCCCGGGTGGAACATGCATGTGGGGAATGAGAGTCCATGAGTAGTGGGCATAAGAAGGCTCCTGGAGAGAATCCTATCGGTTTCTCTATGCAATTTTCCTGTCTGCACGTAGTTGGTGGAGTTACTATAGTTTCAAAGATAAGTATTATTATGTGTTTAATTTCAATTAAAATTCATGTCTGTGATGCTTGCAATATTATCATGTATTCTGTTGCAATTATGAATTACTGTTAATTCCATTATTTCTGTATGTTAGTAGTAATCCTCTGATTACTCTGTATTGTTTAGTTAAATGTGTTAATTTGATATGATGCATGTTATATATATAAGTATGAGAATTTTTTCGCGTAGTAGCATTGCCCAACAATGGGGTTGATGGTCGGGGACGTTACAATATGGTATCAGATCCATGGTTTCAATGTTGAGCCTGGATGAGCCGGATAAGTGGCCTTTGGACCCAAGGTTTCGAGTGGAAATGGTGTTCGGATGGAGCCAATTTTGAACCTTAGAATGTTTCTGAGTGCCAACGAGTTACTTGGCCGTGTTACAAAGCTTAGGAGGAGTAGTGGTAGAATAAAACCACAACCGATGTGGTATTTGACCAGAGAGAGAGAGCGCTCAATACTTGGGGTGTTGGAGCCGTAGGATCTATTTGGAAAAAAGGAGAGTCCTTTACGACCGTCAGATTTGGAGAAGGTGCAGGAAGGTTATCCTGGAAGCCTTTCGGAGTTCAGCAATCCGGAGAAGTGGAATGCGCTAAGGCACAAACTCCCAAAGTCCTGAAGTAGATCACAACCATCTGATTGCGAAGGACACGCGCCGGTAGATCGTGAACTCTGGGAGAAAGCACTCCAGGAAAAAGCGAGCGTGGAGGAGTTGAAAATCCTTAAGTCCGAAGAGTCGAAGTGGTGAGTCATGATGACATCACCTAGAGGTGATGTGGAAACATGGGTTGTGTGCCAAGTGTAAGTGGATTTCGAACCGTGGAAGGTTGAAATGGAATTTGGAACGTGATGAGTGTGACCCATTTGAATGGACCACGTATCAGTCGCTAGTATGTCGCCATGTGGCATCCTGTATGAGCAGGGTTAGTAGGGTCGAGGTTACGTAACGTAGTTAAAGGTCAGAGGACCCACAGTGGCGTTGATCATGATACAAAAGATCAACGACCAGAAGGCATTGCGAGGACCCAAGTTACACAGAAGCGAATTCTCCAAGGCGGTCCCGCAATCCAAACCACGGCTTCACTGAGGGGTTACGTGTTAGTGTTAGGAGAATTACGGGACGAAAGGTGGGTTACTCCAAACCACCATTGCATTCCCTCGCAATTGGGAAAACGTTAAGTGATGGCGTCACCTAAGGTGACGTGGGAGTGTTCAGAGATTAATGGTTCGGGGTGTGCGGATGTGAAATCTTTCGAAGTCCCATAACTCTGACTCCTGAGGTTCCATAGCGAGTGTTAGCGATTGGATGTTGGGTAGACGTGGACCGTTGATCCACCCTACTGCGCGAGTTTGATAACTTGAAACTCTGAGCGATTTTCATATTGCGCTTTGAAAATTTTTGAGGACAAAGGCCTGAGTACGCGCTTATTGATCTAGTGCTTGGTCACGATCCATGGTTGCGTGGGTTGGGACTGAGTGAAAGGGGATAGTGCCTGAAAACTTAGCAGAGCAGAGCTCCGAAAGAAGAAATCTGCGGGGATTCTTGATTGAACGAGAATCACAGAGAATGAAAAATGAACGTTTTCTTGAATCATATTTGTTTATGAATGTTGTGGGATTTGTTAAGGAATAATGGTCTGACAAATTCCGGTTGTCTGCATATTGTGTTTGCAAAATTTTAGCGAGTTCCAGAACCAAGTATAATTTCCACTGAGTGCAAAAGAAATGGAAGAGGCACGAACTGCTTCCTGTTCCGAGGATGAATCAAAAGGAAGGGATGTCCATCTGGGAGTTGAAGGATTGAACTCCAATGGACATGGAGAAGAGTTAGATAAGGAAGGCCATATGATGAAAATCATTGAACAATTGCAGAAAGATGCCTAGACTCACCGAGAAGATAGCATAAATCTCATGAAAGCTAAGGAACAACAGGCAGAATTCAACTTAAAGTTAATGAAGAACCTGGAAAGTATCGAAAATAAATTGGATAAGGAGAGTGACTCAAGCAAAATAGGGAGTCGCAGGATCCCTGAGAAGAAAAGAAGATCAAGAAGTGTTAGCAGGCATCGTCGTCAGTCCCCGAAACACTCCAATAAGGAGGCACATAGAAGTTCTTATGTTCTCCATCAAACGTAGGAGGCTTAATCTTGTTCATTTCTCCCTTCAGTTCATCCACTCCAAATCTCTAGAACAAAACATGAAAAGTCTTGGTTAGTGCAGTTGGCTAATGAAACCAAGAGGAAAGTCACTGAGTTGTTTAAGTCCTGTCCAGTGGATATGAATGGACCGAGCACAAAGGCTGAATTGAACATTCATCCTTTAGGTTATTATGTCTGTCTAATTGGGATGGACTGGTTGGACTAGCACCATGCCATCTTGGACTGTCATAACAAGGCATTTACTTGCCTAGATGAGGAAGGAAATCAAAAAACAGTCCAAGGAATTCCTAGAGTTGTTGTTGTCAGAGAAATCTCATCAATGCAGCTGAAGAAGTGCTATAGGAAACGCTGTCAATTATTTGCAGCCCATGTGGAGGAAGCATCTAAGGATGAGGTCTCAAATATTGGAGATCATGTGGTACTAAAGGAGTTTGAAGATGTATTTCAGGAGGTACTCGGACTACCTCCAAAAACATATATTGACTTCTTTGTAAACTTGATGCCTGGAGCATCTCTAGTGTCGAAAGCTCCTTACAGAATGAGTACGCTAGAGCTGAAAGAGTTGGAATTAAATCTTGAAGAGCTTCTGAAGAAGGAGTACATATGCCCAAGTGTGTCACCTTGGGGAGCCCCAGTCCTGTTCTTGAAGAAGAAGGATGGGATGCTGAGATTGTGTATTGATTTCAGACAATTGAACAAAGTAACTGTAAAGAACAAATATCCTCTACCGAGGATTGATGACCTCTTCAAATAGTTGAAGGATGCAAACATATTTTTGAAGATAGACCTCAGGTCAGGATATCACCAGGTAAGGATAAAGGGTTAAGACATCAGGAAGACCACCTTTAGAATAAGGTATGTTCATTACGAGTTCATAGTGGTGTTATTTGGGTTTTCGAACGCACTCGCTGTTTTTATGTGCTTGATGAATGGTGTATTCAGAGACTAACTGGACAAGTTTTTCATAGTCTTTTTGGATGACATCCTCATGTATTCCAAGTCGGAGGAAGATCATGAACAACATCTGAGGATGGTGTTGCAGGTGCTAAGAGAACATCAACTGTATGCCATGTTGATAAAGTGCTCGTTTTATCAGGAGCAGATCCATTACTTGGGGCATATTATTTCGAAGGATGGGATAGTTGTAGATCTTGAGAAGATTGAGGCCATCAAAGAATGTTCAGCGCTAAAGAATGGGATGAAAGTCAGATCCTTTATGGGTCTAGCTAGTTATTACAAAAGTTTTAGTGCAGGGTTCTTGAAGATTTCTCACCCTATCACTTCCTTGCAAAGGAAAGATAAGAAATTCTAGTGGACAGAGAAATGTGAGAGGAGCTTCCAGCAATTGAAGCAATTGTTAACCAGTGCTCCAATTCTGAGGATTGCAGACCCAAATAAAGATTTCGTGGTGTGCACAGATGCATGCAAAGAAGGACTGGGAGGAGTCCTCAGTCATAATGGATTCAAAATATGTTATGAATCCATAAAGTTGAAAGAGCATGAAAGAAACTATGCAACTCATGATTTGGAGTTGGTAGCCATAGTACACGCTCTAAAGAAGTGGAGGAATTACCTCGTGGGAAGGAGGTTTGAATTGAGGACAAACCATAATGGCCTGAAGTATTTGTTTGAACGGCCAACCTTGAACGCTAGACATAGTACGTGGTTGGAGTTTCTCCGTGAATACGATTTTGATATCAAGAATATCAAAGGGAAAGAGAATAATGTGGTTGATGCACTCAACAAAAGAGTACACGAATTACATGCTACAACCATTAGCATGTACCAAATTGATATTAAAGACAAAATTTCGGAGGCTGCAAATACAAATTTGCAGCATAGGGATTTGGTAGCAAAGCTACAACAAGGTGAGATGCCACAGAAAGTGGAAATTTATAAATTGGAAACTGACAAAACACTTATGTACAAGAACATAATTTATGTACCTAATGTCTAGGACTTGAAACTTATGATTTTGCATGAAATGCATAATGTGCCTTATGCTGGGCACCCTAGATATCATAAAACTATGGAAAAAATCAAGAGCCATTACTTTTGGCCAGGTATGAAGAAAGAGATTGCAGAATACATCACCATATGTATGGAGTTCCAGAAGGTTAAATCTGAGCATAGACACCCAACAAGGTTGCTACAACCTTTACCCATTCTCGAGTGGAAGTGGAAGTGGTGATAATGGATTTCATCACGGGATTGCCTATAAATGGTGGTAGTGGACAAGCTTACAAAAGATGCCCATTTTATTCCATTAAAGACTACTCACAAGGCAGCATATGTTGCCGACATATTTATGAAGGAAGTGGCATGATTGCACGGAATTCCAAAGACAATTGTGTCTGAAAGAGACCCAGAATTTACCTCAAATTTCTGGAAAGGGTTATTCAAGGCGTTTGAAACAAATATGAACTTTAGTACAACCTATCATCCTGAGTCAGATGGGCAGACATAGCAGGTGAATCGAGTAATAGAAGACATACTAAGGATGTATGTGATGGAAAAACCATCTAAATGGGAAGACTACCTACACTTGGTAGAATTCACCTACAACAATGGGTATCAAGCATCATTGAAGATGAGCCCATTTGAATCACTTTATGGCAGAAAGCGCAATACTCTAGTAAGTTGGGATAATCCAGCTGACAGAGCAGTAGTTGGGCCAGAATTTCTCAATGAAATGGAAGAACAAATGCTAAAAATTAAGAAGAATTTGAAAGTTGCCCACGACAGGAAGAAAATTTATGCTGATATGAACAAAACCCACAAAGAGTTTAAAGTGAGTGACCATGTTTTCCTGAAAGTAAAATCCAATAGAAGTTCCCTGAAGCTAGGAAGCTACTCCAAGTTGGTAGCTAGATTTTGTGGGCCATTTGAAATCCTAGAAAGGATTGGGCCAGTTGCATATATGATTGCATTACCTACATCCATGACTGTACATAATGTGTTTCATGTTTCATTGCTTAAGAAATATATACCTGATGTTAATCATGTAATTGATTGGAATGTGATTCAGATGGAGCAAGAAGGTGTCCTGCAAATGCATCCTGTGCGCATATTGGACCGGAAAAGCAAACAACTCCGGAATTGAGCCATAGGGCTTGTAAAGGTTCAGTGGACCTAGTACGGTCCCAAGGATGTGACTTGGGAACATGAAGATGCTATGCGGGCAAAATACCCGCATCTTTTTGAAGATTTTGAAAATCTTGCTAATGCTGTGTAAAAGTTGCACTGAGGACAGTGCAAAAATAAGGGGAGGGGATTGCAATATCCCCAAGGATGCACCCTGTTGTAATCATGTTATGAATTGTAAATCATGTTTATGAATTGTAAATCATGTTTTATAGGCTGGTGATTTGAGTATTGATAAGTTGGTGGGCTTATCTGTTTATTAGGCTGGAGAGCCTAAGTGTTAAAGGCCAGGAGCCTATTTTTGTATATGTAATTATGAAAAACATTAATAAATATTAAACATCGTTGCGTGCAGACTGACCACGAAGAAAGAGTGATAGGGGACTAAGATTCCACAGGGTGGGTAAGGGAAAAGGGGCTGAAAGGTTGGAAAGAGGGGCTAATCTTAGGGGCTTAAGTCCTTGAGAATGATATTTTAATATTATTCCAAAGCTGTGAGACAAACATGTTTTTATCCTAAGTCTTGGGAGAGGCAACGCATGTAGTTCTAACGTGTGCAAAAGGGAACTCATCACGTTGGAACTGCATGTAGCTCTGGGAAGACAAGTGTCAACCTGGGGGCATGCAGTTAAAAGATGAAGCGCCAGCTGAGTTGGGGGTTCGTTCTTCCAGTTTTCCCGATCCTTCGTCTGAAACTGTGAGACCTATGTGATCGACCTTTGCTTAAATTTCTTGTCACACATCCTAAAAACGAGAACCATGAAGCCGACCAATGTATTCCCATGAATCCCATGGCCTTTGTATTTGACCTTTGAAAATATTCACACACACACCAGAGACCCGAAATCTGTGAAATTTTTGTGTCTTCTGTGGAACCCAACACCTGGGTAATCGCCTGAGTGTGTTGTGTCTTAGCATTTGGCCGTTTCCATTTTTGGGCCTATACCCATTTTCTGTTGTGGTCGTCATCCTTGTGTCAACTTAATACTGATGTTGTTGTGGTTTCCCTCATCCAGTTGGAATTGAGTCGAAGAGTGTGCTGAATAAGTGGGTTGTCGGGCCCGTGGTAGAAGAGGCAGATTGTTAGGCCTGTGAGCAACTCTCTCCAGGTGAGAGAGTCTGTTGGGAAGTGGTTTTCTCCCAGAGAGAGTCCAACACTAGCTATGAAGCTCTGAGAATTCTTGATCCAGCTTGTTGTTGAGACCCAGAGAGGGAGGTGAAGCATCGATGGAATGTGCTTGTGAAGGTGTATACTCCCGGGTGGAACATGCATGTGGGGAATGAGAGTCCATGAGTAGTGAGCATAAGAAGGCTCTTGGAGAGAATCCTTTCGGTTTCTCTATGTAGTTTTCCTGTAACCTTAGCCTAGTCTAGGATTCCCTTGCCCAGGGTGGAGCTTGGGCCCATCTCAGGGGTGGCCCACTACTGAGCGTGATGAGAAACGTGGTCTAAAGATGTGAGGTTTGTGGAAGGTATGCACGTAGTTGGTGGAGTTACTACAGTTTCAAAGATAAGTATCATTTTGTGTTTAATTTAAATTAAAATGCATGTCTGTGATACTTTCAATATTATCATGTATTCCGTTGCAATTATGAATTACTGTTAATTCCATTATTTCTGTATGTTAGTAGTAATCTTGTGATTACTCTATATTGTTTAGTTAAATATGTCAATTTGATATCATGGATGTTATATATAAGTATGAGAATGTTTCTGCGTAGTAGCGTTGTCCGACAGTGGGGTTGATGGTCGGGGACGTTACACTTTCAACAATGGTGGCACTTCAGAGTGCCTTCAATGGCAGAGTCTTGATAGTGGGGTTTCACAACCGGAGGTTTCTTCAAGAATTTTGATCCCACGAAGTTGCTTGCCTGATTTATGAAGCCGAGAGAAATTGACAGATATACAGGCCATGTTTGGACTCATGGTGATTGAAACACATCCTCAGTCTACATGCAAAAGAGGACACTTGGCCACATATTTTATTAGGGTCCCACATTATTATATATGAACTTATCCTTCCTCCATTATTGGGTTCATGAACATGTTTAATAAAGGTTAGGATTCATGAGCAGGAAAAAGTCATTAATTACGAGTCATGGAACATAACTTTGTAGAAGAAAATGAGATAGCATAAATAAAGAAAAAACATTACTCTTGGAAAAAACTCCACTTAGCTACCATGTCACATGGAGGCGTATCCATTTGACAATCGGTTGCGACTGCGTAGAGTACCATAGGTGCTCTAGGACGTCGTGAATTAAAAACTTAAATAATTTAAAAATACTTTTATATTAATTACCCTATAAATAAACCACAAGTCCATATTGAATGGAATTATATTTTTGCAAATATGGATTCATATGTCAACAGATCATCGTGTTTTTTATGATTACTTTTAACGACTACAACAATAAAATAAAAACAATTATTATCTTACAGAACTTGTAATATTAACAAGATATGCACTTCATCAAAACAAAGAACTCAGTGGATTAATTTAATGATTATTTGAGTGAAGATATAATGCTACTCCTTTGTGATTTGAGAAGAAAATCAATGCTAAACCCATTTAATTTTCCAAGAGAATATAAAGTGAGTAAGAAAATTGAATGCATAGAAACTATTTTAACAAATAGACTAAGAAAAGATAATAGGTTTAACTATTTCTAAAATCAAATGTAAAAAATAAGAGATGTTTTACTATTTCTGAATTCAATGGTAAAAAATAAATGAATGTAGATTCTCTTCTTTTTCGAAATATGGATGGAACACCATAAATAAAAAGATGAAATGACATCTATTACTTTTAGTAGGAAACAATGTCGAAGCAAATATTTCGTGCTACTTTCTATGCATAAGTGGGATTGAAAACATTGGTTGAGAACCCATGGTCCAACTAAAACTTGGTTAGATGGATTTGGATTTGCTACAATATTTGTCTCTGATCTACATCTTCCTGCCATGTGTTACACACAAAATTTCCACATCTAAGTGGCACACTTTGGTTTGACATCCCTGACACCATGGAAAACATTTTGTCATGTTCCCTAGCTATCAAAGAGAATAAAATCCACTTTTTGAAGGTCGAAAACATTATATTTCCCCTTGTTGATTGGATTAGTTGGACCACTGACGCCCCCCTGCCATGGCCTAGGGAGATTCATCCTTAGGGTGATTCCTCTTGCTATACTAGGAGGGAGCGTCATCGATGCCTCATGTCACAAGTGAAGGGAGCATCAACCCCATTTGGGTGGTTTTAACGGATCCCACCTTATTCTATGGGTCAAGTTCGACATACTTCAAGTGGTTATGATCGAGGGATGACTCATAATCTCAAGTCTCTCCTTTTTGGGTAATCAATCCTAACTTATGGAGGAAATATCTCAACCTTCCCTTGATATCCCACGTTGGTTAAACCTCCCAAGCCTCTATATAAACAAGGCCTCTCAAGGGTGGAAGAGATTAGACAAAGTTAAGGTATGAAGAATATCAAATCCTTCATTTATTTGTCAGCATACAGTGAGTGGATAGATAGGAGGAGCATTGGAGGAAGCTTGCTCAACATCAAAATGATTGTAAGTATTGTCCATTGTTTCTCATGAATATAAGCTTGGCCTATTCCCATACTTTTGTCTCATTTAGTTTACATATGAATATCATGCTTGTTTCACTTAGTTAGACTTGATTTCATCTAACTTTGGGAAAGCAGTAGAAGAGAAATATCATTTTGTCTAAGTATAGGGAGATCATGTTCAAGCTAGGACTAGATCCAACGTTGGAGAAACAAGGAACAATGAAGACAAACTTCAAAAAGGTGCGCTCTTACATTCTTTTCCATCTTCTCATTTTCATGTGTGAATAGACATGAGCAAGGGATGTTAGTGTCCATTTTCTATATTCTGTATTAGCCGAAGATAACCCAGCTAAGGAGAGATTAACCTGTCCGCAGGGTAAGATTTATCACAATAGAAATTCGCAACCTCGTTGGGGAATGATTGTTTCCTCAGTTTTTAGCATCTTGTTTCTTATGATTGCTTGATGAATGCTTTGTTTATGAAGTTTTTTTTCCTTTTCACCATCATTGAATAGCTTACAGATTCCTCAAAACACTTTTATTGAGTTTTGGTTGAACCTAATCTTGTTAGACCCTTTTTTCAAACAGGGACACTCCCCTCCAGTGGCCTACAGAGCATCACTAATGCCCCCTTACAGGATTTTTAGGAGCATCACCCTACCATTGACGCCCTGTACTCTTGGCACCAGGAGCATCACCCTTCCTTCTAGGTTGGTTTTTGGGCCTCTCTCTCTCTCTCTCTCTCTCTCTCTCTCTCTCTCTCTCTCTATTTGTTAGTCTTTGTGATCCAAAATTTTGTCCCAGATTCTTCTTTAACAACTTTAGACTTTGATTTTTTGATTTTGAATGCGAGTATCACTCTCCTTGTCTTGTTTTTTAAGAATTACCTCTGATCAAGTTTTGAAAGGGTTATAAGTTGGTCAAGGTTGACAATATCCTTGAGTTCAATTTTGATTTTCAGTGGTATTTTTCTTGATTGCTTATACAAGAATTTGACTTCTATACTTTTCTTCCCAAAAAACTTTCAAGCATTCTACTTGTCAGTTTTGGAAGCCTTTTCTGTCGACTTGGAGGTAGTTTGTTAGCAATTGAATTTTGCACTTCAATTATATTTTGAATTCTAGAACCTTTTAGATTTGGTTTTGCTATCAATTGGTCTCGAATCTTTTGGTTTTAATACTTTTTAAGAGTGATTGCTTCATGATTGAACAAGTGTAGAAAGTCTCTTTTATTTTTGTTCTCTCAACTTGTGAATGCATCATTGTTTGAGTATTATTCTTCTTCATGTTCTCTTCTATCTTAGATTTGAACTATTTCATGCTCATTGAAACAAAATAAGAATTACATAAATTGCATTTGATCTCATTCGCATGTTAACATCAAACAAATAAATTCATGCATTCTAGATCTTTAGAAGTAGAGTTATAGTTGAAAAAATTAAAGAACGTAGCATCCATTGGTTTTGAAATTTAAAAGTATTCTCTTTCGATAATTTGGAAAATATTAGGATTCTTCATTTAAATGAAAATAAAATTCCATTAAGTGATCTGAATTTATTGAGTGTTGCGTTGAGTGTTTAATCGTATTTGGAAGAAAAAGAAACCTCTTCTCCCTGTTGTAAGTATGATTCATTGAAAGAAATTGTGCATTTCATTTTTCCTACTGCATGGTTTTTGGAGTTAGGTCAAAACATCATTATTTTCATCTCCATCTACCCTTGAGTAAGAAACAAATCTAAAGAATCAACCACACATAATTAAAATAAACTAGACTTTTTATTTATAGAACACCAACAATAGTCTAGGGATTGGAATCTTTTGACTAGGAAAAATGAGTAGCTTGTCCAAGATTACTAAACACACTATAGAGCACTAAAGAGTGGTCAAATCCATCTATCGTATAGGCATAGCCAAGAAACCCCCTCTAACACAAGGGCTAAACATGAGGTCGCGTGCAGAAGAGAAGAAGAGATTACCCCTCCAGAGCTTGACCAATCGTAGTGAAAAGAGTGTATATTGGGTTTTATTCTTGAGAAACCACTGGTTTCATTTGGTATCGGTGCTTCGTGAATCCAAAATCCATTTGGGGTCGTCAGGAGTCTTACTGGTCCAATTTTATTCAGTTCTCTTGAAGAGCTTCAAACTTTGATATCCTGCCCATACATTCAGTCCCGACTGTCGAATGTACCCCCCTGGAGGCTGACTGCGAATTGGTAACCTTAGTGGCCTTTTCTAGGTATATATATATATATATATATATATATATATATATATATATAGGTGACTCTGGGGGATCCCCACAGTACCCGGGGTAGACGTCATATCACACCTTCAATACCCTTGGAGGGTGACTGCATGAAGCGAGGGTTGCTTGCACTGAGAAGGGATGATACATGGAGGTTTGGGTAATTTCTTCTCATATCTTCCTTGATGGCTTGATATCTTTTCTTCAGAAGATCTACTATTTTCATGGTTGATTACCTTTAGATTTTTTAAGGGTGTTTTCTTTCGTCACTTGTAGTTGTCCCTAGGATTTTTTTTTTTTAACTCTGGTCGACGACAATATTCATATGTCTGTAGGATGCAAGGGTTTCCTCTGGAAGGTTATGAACCCTTACCTCCTCATTCACTGGAATATCATTCCCACGAAGGAACAATAAACAAAGAAGTTATCTCTGAGACTGAGACTGTAATTGCTCCTTTACCTGAAAAATTTACGAAAGGGGGTTTTATTTTTGCAAACCCACCTTTAACTGAACCTTTTTCGTCCAATCATTCCATAGATACCTCCTTTGATATATTTTGAATATGCGCTATAATATTATCCTTCCCAACTACCAATAAGACCATACGAGGAAGTTTTAGCTATGGAGTGGAGAACACCTAACCATACAGAATAATTTACTATCTCTATTCAAAGATCTGGATTAGTTAATCCTACTCAGACTCATGCTCCTACTCCTTCTACTTTGTGGAGAACATCTTCGGTCCAAGATATTTACCTTAAGATGGGTATGACCTTGACCCAACTTCTTCCTAACCAATTAAGAAACACTACAATAGTTTCAAACATTGTACCTTTGCAAATCGGAATTTCATTTATAATATAGAATCCCATCAGGACAATTCCTTCTATTAGAAAAAAAAATCTTATTGTGACACAAGTTTCAGCCGGGGGGAAGTTTTATGCCAGTGGACAAAATCCCATTAGTAGGAATAATCCCATTAGTGGGAATTTTCTGATTAGTGGATATATTCCTACTAGGTGGAAACCCTTAGTTGGTGGACAAATCCCCATCGTAACCCAACCTATGACTGGAGGGAAATTTATAGGACAACTTCCAAACCCTTTTGTTGGAAGACGACAACAACCCTAGGGAAAAACTGCTCTGACATGTCCCACATGGGGGGAAACCACTCAGGGGATACCCTCTAATCCTGCTCCCTCGGGACTCTATTCTGGACAACCATTTTCATGTGTTTTTAGACCTACCTGGGGTTAGCCAATTCAAACAGGTTTTCCTCCACAAGGAAGTGTACCTAATCAATCAATGAACCCCTCTTTTGTTGCTCAAATTCCTCAAACGATGAATCGTGCTCTTATTGCTTATATTCCTCAACAACAACCTATGGGAGGACTTTTAGAACATAACGTACCTTTACAACCGACTTATGGTCCTACTGGTATCTCGATGCCTCATAAATATTACCAGTATCCTCAATGCAATCGAAAATTATCTTTTCTAGACACTTTGGACCTCCCAAATTGTTAATATTATGGTAGCTGCGGGAGGTATTTACCTCCACGTGTGAACCTGATGAGAATAGAAGACTCTGGGAAGCAAGAGAAACCCTAATGAGTTGGATAATAACCCTAGAAGCCTTGTCTGCTCAAGAAGATAATTTATATTAGGCTATTAGCCTCCGAGAGAAGAAGTCAGCCAGAAATAATAATAATATACTGAATAGACACATATCCAGAAGGAGAAGTCGGCCCCAACAAAACTGGTAGGACTACTATAAATACAGGGCACCAGTTCTCATTTGTAGCAATCTCAATATTGCAGTTTCCCAGTTGGTGCACGCTGCAGTTCCAGTTTGGTGTGTACATGTGGAGGAGGGTTGTAGGTGCAGCTGTAGCAGTAACAAGTTTTCAGTATTGGGTTGAATATCTCTTGGCTAGGGTTTGGACTATTTGATCAGCTCTTTGTGATGCACTATCCTTAGGGAATGATGCACTACCCTTTGTTTGGCTATATAGCCTAGGGTTTGCTTCCAGAGGAATTCTCAGTCAAGGTTAAGGTGCTCGGAGGGAGGCTTCGGCCTATGGTTGGGTGACGAAGGTATCTTCAATGGGTAAATGAGCACAACATATTCTATATTCTAACAGGTTATGGGCCCACACCCCTTCAGTCAACCTAAAACGCTGGAAGGAAACATAGCCGCTAGATATTAAGCTTGTTGAGGAACTGCTGCTAGGGTTACTAGCAGGAGCAGCTTCCAAAAGCACTACAGCTAGGGTTACTAGCAGAAGCAGTTGCAGAAACCCTAAACCTCTTGTTGAGGCACCTTAAGTGATGATATTGACCTAATCTCCGGATAGATCAGTGCGCCCTAGCCTAGTGCATCTCCTGGTACTCTCAGAAGGCCAAAACATGAAATTTGGATTTCTGGTCAAATCTAGGGTTTGACCAAGTCAAGCAAGCCATGAAGAACTCTATGAAGTATGAGAACAAGCTAGATGGAGCCTCTAACTTCAGATCATGGAAGACAAGGATTGAACTCATCCTTGCTAAGAATAAAGTGCTGGATATTATGAAAGGAAAGATCGTGAAGACAAAGTTTAAAGAAGGAGAAGAGAAGGAACCACAAAACGTTGCAGCTATGGAGAAGTTCAAAGATGTTGACATAAATTCCATGAGTATCATAGTGGATTCCATAAAATACCACTTGATACCCTACATCTCCCATCTTGACTCATCGAAGAAGATGTACGATGCCCTAACAAGTCTCTTCTCAGTCAGAAACATTGGACAAGTTATGAGTCTGAAGAATGAGCTCCGTGACATGAAGATGAATGATGACGACAACATAACATACTTTGTAAGGATCTCCCAGTTAAGAGATCAACTACAAGATATTGAAGAGATCACTTCAGAAAAGGAATTGGTGAACACAGTACTCAATGGTCTTCCCAAGACATGGGATGCATTTGTCGCAAGCATGAACACAAGGAAGGAGTACCCGACATTTGAAGAACTTTGGACTTGTTGTTCTCAAGAAGAATCAAGGATCAATGCAAAAGAGAAACCCCAAACGAAGTACAATGATCAAGCCTTCACAACAAGATTCAAGAAATTCAGAGACAAAAGAAAGTTCGATTCAAGAAGGAAGTCAAAACAAAGAAAAAACATTTCAAAAATACAGTGCTTCAACTGTCAAAAGTACGGTCACTACAGAATTAGTGTCTCGAGCTTAAGAAAAGGAAGGAGAAACACGAAGCATCGATTTCCGAAGAAAAGGAACCTGCAAAGAAGACTAAGCAGGATGGAAGAGACTTCTTCTACTAAAAAGGTAACAACATTCTTCTTATTTCTTGTACATATCTTGTTTGCATCATCTCTATACATATCTTGTATATCTATCTCTTAGAAAGATAAAATGTTCCAAGAAGAACTATATCCATTTAAGAATAACAAAATAAGAATTTCTATACAAGAAAAGATAAAATATATCTATTACAAGATAAGCCAAAATCAAAATCAATCTTGAAGAGACTTAGAAGAAGCAAAGACAAAAAGAAGTCAACAATCGAGAAGAAATTGGAAAAAGACTTATGAAATTTTGTAGAAGACAACAAGACAAAAGCATGCACTCTATTATACATTGCAGAAGACAATAAGGATGCAGATGGAAGCATGGACTCTGTCAGACGGAGGGAGTCGATTATATGCACTCTTACATGAAGCAAGGGTTAGGAGGGAGATAATCCTATGATCCATTGAAGATGATAAAATATATATCCATGGTAGAAGCCATGAAAAGATAGTACGTGTTCAGCTCAACCACAGAAGAAGACCTCTTTGAAGAGAAGCCTTAAAGAATTCTTGGTTGTCCATCCAAATCCGTGATCCTATGATGAAAGGAAGAAGTGGAATCTCTAGGGCATGGAATCTATAAGAAACTCCATGGACCCAAAGGTAAAAGAAAAAGCATGAGGATTCCAAGAAAGATAGAGGAACCATAACAACCAGTCATTGTATCAAGAATCACAAGACTACCAAGCCTGATATAAAAGCAATCAAGAAGAAGAACTTGAGGTCGTAATGAAGAACAATGTATAGAAGACTTATGAATGAAAGCATTGCAAGATCCAGAACTAGAGATTCTCCTAGATGGAGGGAGAAGAGTATGGTGATTACTTGTTCCAGTACACCAAACATATCACTCCATGAGTCATTATATCATCCGCAACATCCATGAGTTGGAATTCTACATCAGATAAATGCAAAGTATGGTCTCCAGAGAAATTGAATAAAGAGCGTATGAAGAGAAATCTCAAGACTTTGCGGTATACCAGAAAGAGACTCCTATATGCAGATAAGAAGAAGAAAACTTGGTGAAGAACCTCCAGTGCACAACAGAAGCATGGTGAAGATTTCCTATAACATCGAGATGACTACTCAGTAAATCAGATCTCATGATGACATAAGAAGTGCTACTTGGATATGTTCCAGTTCTCCAACTATGATATACTCTATCATCCAGATCTACATGAAGCCTTCACAGTGTTCTAGACTAAAGTACAAGTATTACATCATCCATGATGGAGTCCAGAATGGAGAAAGTGGTTCTCCAATATATATTCTCACCGATGAGCAGACAACAGATATCCTGACAAAACCTCTATCTAGAATCAAGTTTGCATATTTTCGAGAGAAGATAGGGATCGTGGAAATAACTCCCTTAGCTGAAAGGGAAGATTCTCCAAGCTAGAAGAAGGTACGGAAAAATATTCTTGAAGAACATTTATTTTTTTGATTTAAATAACTCTCCAGTTAGGAGGGATCACTGAAAACATTATTTATTTTTATAATTGAAAATTAGTCCACATCGGACAGATGCTTTCCTGTTCGGAAATTGGATTGAGATTTCTGACAGACAGTGACTTCCCATTGTAGTTAACATGGGAGGCAGACTGATTGCTGATGTATCATAGACAATGACTTCCCATTGTGGTTGACATGGGGAGTGGTCTAGGACAATCATTCTTCATGGCAGTCATTCTGAGTAGTGGTCAAGTAGAATGGTCTTCCTCGCTGGGCAATCGTTCTTTCAAAGTTCACAGTTGTGAGCAGTTTTGAAGAATGGTCCATTTTGGAGGTTGATGCAGGACAAACATTCCTTAAGGTAGATTCATTCTCTCCAGGTTACACTTTGTTTAGTGTCGGAGGAATGGCCCAGGGTGGGGAATGGTACGGATAGTTATTCCTTAGGGAAAACTCATTCTCTCCAGGTTACACTTTGTTTAGTGTCGGAGGATTGGCCCAGGGTGGGGAATAGTCCAGGCTCAACAATCAGGGACAATCATTCATTAGGGTTTATACATTCTCTCCAGGGTTCACTTTAATTAGTGTAGGAGGAATGGCCCAGGGTGAGGAATGGTCCAAACACTTCTTAGGGTTTATACATTCTATCCAGGGTGCAGTTTAATTAGTGTAGGAAGACTGGCCCAGGGTGAGAAATGGTTCAGGCTTAGAAATCAGGAATAATCCTTCTTCCTTGTTTGTGAAGAATAGGGAAGATAGCCCATTACTGATGAGGGAAAATATTCTTTCAGATCTCACAAATGTGAGTGAAATATTGGCCTAGAGGATTCAATTTATCTTTAACAATATTTTTCTATGTAGGATGGCATCAGATGATTGTTATGGAGATTACCTGTCTCCAGACAGTAGAGATATACTACTGTGGTGGATATGTTCCACTATTCGTGAGGTAGATATTCTTTCAAAGCTCACAGATGTGAGTGAAATATTCGCCCAGATATTTCAATCTATATCATAACATTGTTTCTATGCAGGATGCTATTAGATGTTTGTTATGAAAACTATATGACAGTAGATGAGGATTATTGTGGTGAATATGTTTCACTGTTCGCAACCATATGTTGTTGATCAAGTACTTGTGTGTTACTTGACGTGGTAGTGAACCACTGGATTGTAGTTATGTACTACTATGAATAGACACAGTTGTGCTCTATCCTTGTTCTAATTTCCTTGAAGTCTATCAACAGTTTATTGGAGATAATGATCATCCAAATGGATGATGAACAGAGATTTTCCAAATGGAAAATAGTTCAGAACCTTTACTCCTCTTGTATCACTCTATGGTGAGAGTGAATTATCCAACCTCATATCTAATTACTCAGATGAAGTATGGTTTCAAGAGTTGATGCAGCTAATGGTGATGGTGATGCTCATGATCTAGTCATGAAATAGTCTAGATGACTATATTGATGCTACTGGGTAAATGGTATGTTTTTGTGCTCAAGTCCATTACCTGTAAATACCTCTCTAGCTAGGAGGGAGTGTTAATATTATGGT
>ML776925.1:869723-904486 GCA_009831015.1 Picea engelmannii
TACCTCCATGTGTGAACCTGACGAGAATAGAAGACTCCGGGAAGCAAGAGAAACCCTAATGAGTTGGCTAATAACCCTAGAAGCCTTGTCGGCTCAAGAAGATAATTTATATTAGGCTATTAGCCTCCAAGAGAAGAAGTCAGACAGAAATAATAATAAAATACTAAACAGACACATATCCAGAAGGAGAAGTCGGCCCCAACAAAACTGGCAGGACTACTATAAATACAGGGCGCCAGTTCTCATTTGTAGCAATCTCAGAATTGCAGTTTCCCAGTTGGTGCGTACTACTGTAACAACCCTAGTTAAATAGTTCATAGGAATTTTTAAGTATAATTAATTAGATAATTAATTGTCCTAATATGGTTTTAATTAAACAATGATTAGTATTAGTAATATTATTTATTTACTAATTAATTGTTTATAACTTTTGATTGATTAATTAATTAATTAATTAATTACATATCACATTCAATGACATGGGTAATAAATTTAAGGGGCTTAATAACTTTAATTTAATCCTTTAAAACTTATGTATGACAGGTTAAGGATACGATACTAAGGGAGGGGATAAGATAATAAAGGAGGGGATAAGGAATTAAAGAAGGAGATAAGGAAATTAATGAAGGGGAGGAGAGTCGCTGAAGGGGGGATATGACGGGAAGAGTCCTACGGGAAATAGGGGGGATGATTATTATTTGGAGAGGGTATTTCTGTGGCATGTTTTCTATGGGATATGGGTTGGTTTGAGCAGTTTGGTTTTTGGGTTTTTTGTGAACCATTGCAGAGGGCACCGGGTTGCTGGGGGTTTTGGGCACGGGGGCTAGGATTCCTTTCGGTATCTTGGAGCTAGGGAGCCAGACAGGCTGCTCCTAGCTGGCTAGGAGGATAGTCGGTTTGGGCAGAGTTTGGTCAGTGCATCAGGCTGGGCAAGGCAGCAGGGAAAGGACAACCATATCAACATGAATTAGCATTAGAAGGACGTATTTTATTTATGAAATTTCTGAGTTATGTGATGACTATGTAAATTATTAGCATGTTGTTAGTAAATTTAATTCATGCCGTGGATAAATTAAATTTTCTGTTGAAAATTCTATGCTTATACGATGATTATTGAACTACTTAGGCATTGAAAGAAATTTATGTTTAATTATATGAAATTTTTAGGCTTACATAAATTTAAGGTTCCTACAACTGCAGTTCTAGTTTGGTATGCACATGTGGAGGAGGGTTGCAGGTGCACCTGTAACGACAACAATTTTTCAGTATTGGGTTGAATATCTCTTAGCTAGGGTTTGGACTATCTGATCAGCTCTTTGTGATGCACTATCCTTAGGGAATGATGCGCTACCCTTTGTTTGGCTATCTAGCCTAGGGTTTGCTTCCGGAGGAATTCTCATTCAAGGTTAAGGTGCTCGGAGGGGGGCTTCTACCTATGGTTGGGTGACGAAGGTATCGTCAATGGTAAAATGAGCACACCATCTTCTATATTCTAACACAGATTTGTCGAGATTGACGAATGATCCCATACTACATTCTCGATTCTGGTTAGTAATTCCTACCAAGTTACCATTCGATATTCCTAAGTTTGACGATAAAACTGGGGAAGACCCCAATAACCATGTCATGACATTCCATCTTTGGTGTTCATCGAACTCATTAATGTATTATTCTATTCGATTACGTATTTTCCAGCGAACTCTTATACGCTCAACAACTAAATGGTATATTGAGTTACCATGATGTTTCTTCAATGAATTTAATTCACTTGCAATAGAATTCTTAACCCATTTTCAACTACCGATTAGATATGAAACCGGTATAGATCTTTTGACCTTCCTTCAACAATCCAATTCCACTAATATTTCTGATCATATCCATGAGCGGAGGAGGTGAAAACAATTAATTAAAGTTGCCATTCTAGACCAACTATTGGCATAATGATTCACAAAGTCCTTTTTACCACCCATTTCAAGAGATGTTGCGATGGGTGGTATTTTCACTGAAGAGCAGGCTATTAGTAGAGCTCAATATCTAAATTTGGTTTATTCCCAATCCAGTACCTTGTATGAATTAATCCTGCATGATCCATGTATGTGAAATGATAAGTCAAAACCATCATATGACACTCATTCTAATGGCATCGTCGGTTCTTTAAAGATTCAGTCTGCTATGCAATCAACTGCGAAAACAAGCCATTTAGCTTCCACCCTAGATACGACGCAAATTTCCATTCAACCCAAACCTCCTTCCGCTCTTATTCAAACCTCTAGGGTGAATGCAGTCCAATCTACTTCATATCCTCAACTTGGAGGAAAGAAGAAGAAGAAAAATAAATCTAAGAAAACTTCTAATCAAATGGAGAGTCCGAAAACACAAAAACCCGTTGCCAATAAATGACCGCAACGAAAGTTGAAATTTCCATGTTTAATGTGTGGAGAATATCATTACACTAGGCATTTTCCTCACCGAGATGAAGTGACAAAATTTTGAAAAGGAAACTCCCAACCTGTTGTTTTGACTAATCCTTTCCACCTTAGTAGCAAAAAATGGTTGCACAAAATAATGTACCTCCGCAAGGAGGCAACATAGGTCATCCTCCTAGTGGGGATGCTTCCTCAAGTTCACCTATTTTTATGTGTAATGAGACTATAAATTTGATGACTAGAACAAAGACATATGATACACCTCTAGGAAAAATGAGTAAGATAATTTTAGCTAATGGAACTGCGAACAAAACACCTTCCACTTATGCTACCCCTCTGTGTAGGCATCTCCATATAGAGAAATCAACATTTGACTCAATATTACGTCCACCCAAGAGTACAATCTGAAGGTCGAATTTTAATCCGAACACATGTGCTACCCAGAACTACAACATTGTTGAAGATCTGGGACAAGCACCTTATGCAATGTCTACACTCAAGGTTCTGCAGAACTGTGATAGTCAGTGTAGAACCCTCTTAGAATCCATTAGATTTGTAGACATTGAGTCATCCAATACTATTATGATTAACCTACAAGATTATAAAACGAGGCTCTCTCATCAACTTTCATTTCAAATTCAAGTTGTTGTTCGGAATCAAAGAATCCATCGTACTATATTGGATGAAGGAGCTTCAACATGTGTTATGTCTTTATCTTGTTGGAAAGCCATTGATTCTCCTAGTCTAAATCAATCTCCTACCATATTGAAAGAATTTGATGGATGAGGCTTCAATTCTTTTGGACTGTTGAAATCTTTATCCATTGCACTTGGGGGAAAAACCATTTCCATCGATGTAGAAGTGGTCGACACTCCTCTAATATATAATTTGATGCTTGGTCAAAGACGATTTTATGCGATGGATGTCGTTGCATATTCAGTTTTTCATCTTGTCCAATTTCCCCATAAAGGGAATATTGTTACTATTGACCAGCTAGATTACTGTACACTAGACATCCACAACCACACTAGCAATAATGTCCCATTTTGGGGAGATTCAAAGATTAGCTATGAGAGTGTGCGAGTAGGTCTCCTCAAAGATTCCTCACCCATGGGAGATTTTCCTATATTTTCTCCTGAAACCTCATAGAAAAATGCAATTATTAATATGATTTAAACCATGGTACACCAATCCTTTTAGCTGTCCAATCCTTGGGTCGTACCTAGTCCACTAGAGCTTGATATGCTCGGGGATGTTATGCCACTTAGTCGAGTCCAGGTGGCATATGATGCTATTCAATATTCCTCTCCTTGTTTAGACGACCAACATTTGGTGGCGTCAGATTCATATCCTCTACCATCATGGTTAAACTCTTTATCATCTTGTTCTGAGTATCTCCTACAGATTTTTACATTGGACCAATACATAATGGAAATGCTTATCATAGAAGAGTCAACTTGGGATGATCAACACCATGGGTCATATTTTCTTCCAAGTTTGGATGTGATAGAGGAAGAGATTGAATCCATATTTCCATCTGATATTGTCAGTAACTCTCAATCTCAGATACTTACTCAGGATACTATTTTCGAAGGAAATTTAGGGAAGGTTACACATTCCATTTCCATTGACATATCCGAAAAGATGGTGTCATGGAAAACATACAGTTAGGTGCGAATTGTTTGAATGAAGAAATTCAGGCTTAAACATCCTTATTTAAATAATTCCATGACATTTTTTCTTGGAGCTATATATAAATTCCAAGGATCGATCCCTCGATTGTTGCACATGAAATCAAACTTTACCTTGGAGCTAAACCTTTACGACATAAATTTCTCCCAATGCACCCTAGGAAAACTGCGGCCATAAAGGAAGAAGTAGAAAAATTATTGAAAGGTGGTTTCATTTATCCTGTACCTTTAACTGAATGGGTTTCTAACATCATTCTGGTCACGAAAAAACAAGGGACAATTAGAGTTTTTTCGACTATAGGGACATAAATAAAGCTTGCCCTAAAGATAATTACCATGTAACTCCCTTCATTGACCAAATCATTGACAATTGTGTTGGAAGTGTAATATTTTCATTCATGGATGGCTTCTCAAGATACAACCAGATCAATATTCTCCCCTTTAATCAACATAAAACAAATTTCATCTTCCCGCGGGGAACCTTCACATACCGCAAGTTACCCTTTGACCTTAAAATTGCTGGAGCTACTTTCTAGCAGGCTATGTTGTATGCTTTCCACGATATCAAGAATATTGTTGAGCCCTACCTTGATGACTTTCCTTCTCATTCGGCTCATCTAGAGGATCAAATTGATCATCTAAGAGCAATTTTTCTTAGGTGTCAGTTTTACAACATACACTTGAATCCTCCCAATTTTTTTATTTTTTTTTGAATCAGGTAGACTCCTAGGATTCGTGGTTTCAAAATATGGGATTAGGGTGGATCCCTTAAAAGTGAAATATATTTTGGATTTACCTCCTCCCAATAACCTTAACCAACTCCAAAGTTTTCAGGTGAAGGAAAACTTTCTACATTGTTTCTTCTGCAATTATGCAGAGATCACGAAACAATTTATGAGATTATTGAAGAAGGAAGTCCCTTTAATCTGGGATGACCAAGCTCAATGATCATTTGATGCTCTCAAACATGCTTTAATGTATACAACATTGTTGCATCCCCCCAACTATATGAGAGATTATATCCTTTACTTGGCCACCTCCACTTCCACTATTTCCATGGTGTTAGTTCAATAGGATGAAGACAACATGGAACATGTGATATACTACTTGAGTAAAATCCTCACATGCCTCGAAATCCAATATTCACATATTGAGAAGTTTTCTTTGGCAGTGGTCATCATTGTTAAAATATTTTTCCATTACAGTCTACTTCGAAAAACCACAATTATTGTTGACTCAAACCCCATGTATCACATTCTGACTCGTCAAACAATGGGGGGATAATAATCTAGGTGGATCTTTATTCTCTATGAATTTGACCTCGAGTTTTCTAAATCGAAGTCAAAGAAATCATTGGTATTTTCTGACTTGATCTGTGACTTTCCCCATACAGATGCGAAAAATGAGTCCTTTGAATCACTTCCAGATGACTCATTGTTCCTCATTAGTACACCATATCATTGGTTTGGAGACGTTCTCTTATATCTCCAAACCTAACGCTTTCGGCTTGATGTATCTCGTGACGAGCCTCATTTCATTCGACATCGATCTAAATATTATCTTATCATTGGAAACACTCTATATCTTCATGGTATCGATACCATTTTGAGACAGTGTTTAACTCATGAAGAGGTTGAACGCATCTTGAATGACTGTCACTCAGGAGCATGTGGTAGTCTCCTTTTGGGGATGGCTACAACCCAAAAATTCCTACGTGCATGGTATTTTTGGCCTCAATTTTTAAAGACTATATTGAAGTTGTTAAAAAATGTCCACCTTGTCAAATCTTTCAGAAGAAAGCACGTACCCACCCTGCTCTAGTTCATCCAATAGTTGTTGTTGATCCATTTGCAAAATAGGGAATTGAGTTTATGCAATGTAATCCTACCTCAATCGGGGGCCATGGTTATATTATCATTGCAATCGATTATTTTACTAAATGGGATGAGGCTATGCCTACATTCCTGAATGATGGAAAAAATGTTTCTCTATTCATATTTAACCACATCATCACTATATTCAAAGTCCTTCAAGCTATCGTAACTGATCATAGATCTCATTTCCTGAGCCAAATGATGGCTGAGCTGAGTGCCAAATTGTTTTTTCATCATGAAAACTCATCCATGTATTATCCACAATCTAATGGACAAGTAGAATCTATCAACAAAGTATTGAAAACCATGCTTCAATGCATGCTGGGTGATCCAGGATCTTTTCATCGAAGTGACTTATAAATAATTGTATTAAATAAGCATAAATTAAAGTGCACCATTAAAGAAGGAAAAACTCTATAATGAAGAGACATAAGCATCAAATCTGAACACAAAAACTTGATAACGAAGTTCGTCCCTGGTGGAATACGTCTTCTAGTCCCACTCTCAAATGGGTAGGCCTTTTTATTAACTCAACAAAAGAGTTGGAAAAATACATAAGTATACCTCATTCTGGAATTAAGTTGCAGAATCTTTGCTCAGATTAGAAAACACACAACACCACTGAATTCATGGCGTCGAATTACCCAAAAATGACTGTCTCCACGCTTCAATCCGACTCTGGCACTCCCAGACCCAAGATAATTTTTTTCTCACTTTTCGTGCCCTGCAAACTACAATTAATTCCCCCCCAAAAAACTCATAAACCATGCCCAAACATACCTTCGCGCGCCTCTCCTCCGTGCACTAGCGGATTTCAATTTTTAAATAAAAATTGTGGGCGATGTTAACAACAAGGTCGTTTGGCCTATCGGTTGGTGGAGCTATAGTTAAGGCACATACAAAGGGGGAAGTCTCGGGGTCCAGCTCGCGGGTCTCCCCTTTTTGGGTGTTTGTTATAAATTATATGCATATATGTATTGGTGGTTCCTCCAACTTGGACATAGTTTAGATATATTCGTTGGGCTGCCATATCTGACGGGGTTCCACCAGATTTGGCGGACCCGCCATTTTTATTTTTGGAATTTGTTTCTCAGCCCCTCATGCCGTGTATTTTCCCATTGCCACGTGGTAGCCCATGACTGGGCCACATGGAAACCAACCATTGGGCCAGGCTAACCACCTGTATAGTTACCTGCCACGTGAGAATACGGTCTGCCACTTCAATTTCCATATCATCCTGCCATGTCACCATACGATCTGCCACGTGGCACTTTTTCATTGGTCCAGAGATCGACCTGAAAAATCCAAAAAAGAGTGACATGTGGCAGCCTTTGGTGCTACCACATCACCATGATGACATCATGCTGACACATGTCTCCTCTTATGTGTGCCACATACACTATATGGATGCTGACATCAGCAGTATGGATGTTGACTCATCCCCTGTTGACTAGGCTAGGTTGACCAAACTTTGACCATGAATATATTTCTATCCTTAACTCCATTTGATGAGCCATTTACGCCGTTGGAAATATTGAGATGTGCTCTTTGCAATGATGAAACTTTCAATGAATTTTGAGGACTTTGATTTTTTTCCCTTTCTCTATCTGCTGAGGCCATTCTGAGCTTCCTAAGTTGCTCCTGTGAATTTTGAGCTATCCTTAGTCTTCTCTGGATCCTTTTTGGATCACACCTTCCCACTGAGAGCTTTTTGGACCACCAAAAGATTTCAAAAATCAACATATATGTGAGGGAAGAGTTCCCTCACCTTGTCCCTCTCAATCCACTTTGTCTTGCTTGGATGTGTGCCCTTTAAGCCTACACAAAGATAATCAACATCACCCTTACGTGAATTCCTCGTCCTTTTTTCCAGGATGATATCTTCCTTTAATGCATCCAAGTACTCAGGAGAAAACTCATCAACTGAAGGTATTGAAACTTCCTCATCTTGATCCATGATCATGGGAGGCTAAAAAGTTTCAAGTTCTCTACATTTACAACTGAGTATATCTTCTTATAAGGTGGAAGGTCTAGACGAAAAGCATTGGTACCACTTTTCTCCAAAACAGTGAAGGGTCCATAATGAATGGGCTTGAGTTTCTTTCCTTCACCCTTCAATCTCTCCTTTCTGATGTGAAGCCATACTTGGTCTCCAACCTAGAAATGATGATCAACCCTGTGTTTGTCATGCTGAGATTTATACTGTGCTTGAATTTTCTCTAATTGTTCCCTGATTACTTGGTGTACATGATGGATCCTCTGAATGAACTTGCGGGCTCTGTCTTCATTTCTTTCTTCGTTTGAATCTACATTTCTCCCATACATCAAGTCTAAAGGAACTTTAGGTAGGTATCCAAAACATGTCTCAAAAGGAAAAAATTGAGTGGAGGAATGTAAGGCTCGGTTGTAAGCATGTTGTACATAGGGTATTTGTTCATCCCATACTTTGGGATGCTTGCTGTAGTAGCCTCGAAGCAAAAGTAACACTGTCCGGTTAAAAACCTTTGTTTGTTCATCGGTCAGTGGATGGAAAGAAGTGTTCCTCTTCAACTCGGTGTCCGTCATTCTTCACAAGCTTGTCCAAAAATCCCCAAGGAATCGAGTATCTCTATCCAAGATAATGGATGTGGGTAACCCAAAGTGAAACCAAACATACTGGAAGAAGAGATTAGTATTCTGCTCAACAATGATCTTCTTTTTACATGGAATTAAGATACATATCTTGTTGAACCTATCCACTACAACATACAAATAGTCATGACCCATTTTCGACATTGGTAAACCCCCTACAAAAACCATGGAAATACTTTCCCATGGATGGGATGGAACAGGTAGTGGTGAGTATAGCCCAAATTATCTATTAGTGGGATTACAAGTAGAACACATCACACACCCCTTTACATATTTAGTTACAATTGATTTCATTTGAGGCCAGTAACAAAACCTCTACAAACGAGCCATAGTTTTTCCCACCACAAAATTCCCAGACACAAGAGAAGTGTAAGCTTCTCGTATTACATGGACTCATTCACTTGTAGGAATACATAGCTTTCTAAGATGGTAGAGTATTTTTCCTTGCAGAAAATAGTTCTCTACCTGTGTAGCATGGGTTAGCTTCTCATATACTTCTTTAAACTATTCATCAATAAAATATTATTCCACATAGCTATCATGATATAAAGAAGTATTCTTCAAAATAGTAGAAGAAACAATAGGAGGTCTAGAAAGCATATCATCTACCTTGTTACTTGTACCCTTTTGTACTTGATTACCAAATGAAATTGTTGTAAGAAACCCATCCATCTGTAATGTCGAGATTGTTGCAGTTTGGTTTGTGCTTGGAGATACTGTAAGGGTTGATGATTTGTATGTATGATTGTTTCCTTCTCTAACAAATAGTGCTTCCATTGTTTTACGCTTTGAACTAATGCATACAACTCTTTATCATATGTATGATAGTTAACACCAACCTGGTTAAAAGTTTTAGAATGGTAACATATAGGCTTACGATATTGCATCAATACTACACCCATGGCGTATCCACTGACATCTGTCTCAATCTCGAAGGGCTGTTGAAGATTCAGTGGTGCTAAGACTGGTGCGGTATTGATCTTTTCCTTCAATGTGTCGAAAGTTGTTTGTTGCTTTCCTCCCCACTGAAAAGTGTTCTTCACATTGGTTAAGGAATGCAAAGGAGTTTCTATAAAGGAGAATTTTGAAATGAACCTCCTCCAATATTGGACTACACCTAAGAAGCTTCGTATCTCAGTTACACTTTTGGGCTCAAGCCATTTTACAATTACATCAATCTTGGAAGGATCAATTTTTAATTGTCCTGCTCCTACAATATGACCTAAGTACACAAGTGCAGTCTTGCCAAATTAACATTTGGACAATTTTACATACAACTTTTCCCTTTGCAAAGTATCCAATACTTGCTTTACATGGCTCACATGTTCATCCCAAGTCTCACTAAATATAATAATGTCGTCTAAATATACAAGCACAAAATCATCTAGAAAATGCCTGAATACATCATTCATCACACGCATGAAGGTTGCTGGAGCATTACAAAGACCAAATGACATAACTAACCACGCAAACAATCCCTGTTTGGTTTTTAATGCAGTTTTCCATGCATCCTGTTCTGTAACCCTGATCTGATGGTATCCACTACACAAATCTAACTTAGTGAAATAAACAACATTCTTTAACTGATCAAGTAAATCATCTATACAAGGAAGATGATATCAATTTTTCACCGTGATTTTATTTAAGGCCCGGTAATCGACACACATTCACCATGTGCCATCTTTCTTTGGCACCATCACGATCAGAGAACCACAAGGAGATGAGTTGTGCTTGATGACCCCTTGATATAATAAGCCTTGTAACTGCTTCTTGATATCCGTCATCTCTACAACTGACATCCTGTACATGTCCACATTAGGAAGAGGAGAATCCTATTGAATATGTATTTCATGTTGGATTTCCCTCTTAGGAGGTAATTCATCTGGTTCCTATAAAATATCATCATACTTAGAAACAATATCAATTAATTGTTTCTTATGAGAAGGATCACATCCTTGGAAAGAGTCGGATATTCCAACATCTTTCTCCCTTACGACCATGAGTACATATCTCTTATTAGTGTTTATGAGTCTCTTCATTTGTCTTGCACTAACAAGTGTTTTGTTTACCCTCATGTTGTGAGATCTAACAATATATTCCAATCCCCCCTTAGTAAGGTGGTATTTGTTCTCATGACAAAAGAAGACCACTTTTCTATCATAAAGATAAGGACTCCCCAACACTATGCCACATATATCAAGTGATACAACATCCAAATCCACTTCATCAATCAACTTTGAAGCAATAGAAAATCTGACCCTACATTGTTTGGTGACATCAAGTTTTTCTTTATCACATACCCAACCAAGAAGATAAGGCTTTGGATGTGGTTTCATTTCAAGACCCATCTTTTTGACAAGTTCTTTAGATATCAAGTTAACTTGGGAACCCAGATCAAATAATGTATCTATCTTAGTGTGTTTAGATACAACTCTTATATGAAATAATTCATTAATCTTTCGTTCATCATCATGAGATTCATTATTGGAATTTGAACTAGCATGAAGGGAATATTTACCGTGTACTCCAACCACAATGATATTTCCTTCGTCTCCTGAATTAGAACCAAGATATTTTTGCACTGTAGCAACGATTTTTGTCTTCCCCTTTCCACCAAAATGTTTTGGTTTCTTCTCTAGATGTAGTTTCCTACAATGTTCATCATCGTGACCACTTTTCTTGCAATGAGTGCAAGATGGATTTCCTTCTTCTCTCTTTACCATGGCGGTTTTATTTTCATTCCTTTTAAACTTCTTAAATGGCTTATGTTTTAGATTGGAAGGTTTCTTTGTGGGATCTTCTTGAACATGCTTTCCCCTGTTCTCAATGTGAGTGGCTTGCACACAAACTTCGTCAAGACTAGTGGGGTTAAACAGTCTCAAATTATGAAGAATATAACTGTGAAGTGTGCCAATATGCTTCATTAAAGTTTCATAAGAATTAAAAGGAATGTTTAATGCCAGATCTTTCTTCCTAAATTCTTCTTTGAAACTTTGGACAGTTTGACCTTTACTTTGTCTTAAACTTTTCCATTCCATCATTGCTTTATGTAAATAACCCAATGGATAAAATTGATTCCTTATCGCTGATTTAAATTCCAACCATGAAGGAAGAAGATTACCACACTTACTTTTGTCCTGAAGTTTTCTCTCCCACCATAAGAGAGTGGTGCCTTCCAACCGAAGAGAATCCAATATCTTTGTTGGTTGCAACAGAAAGAGACACTCGAGTTTGTTGCCATCTCTTAAGAGGAAAGTCATTGAATCTTGTCAGATTGTGGAGTCCATTCGTTGCTTTTGCTAGAAAAAGCACATTGTTGGTTTCGATAGACATTTGCACAATCAATTTAATTGCAGATTTGGTGGGATTTCCCCACGATATGTGTGCAGATCTATAGAGGATCGATATTAGGTTTAATAGCCACGTGGATTGTCTCAAATTAAATATGTCGATCCATGATCCAACAAACTTACAACCAATGATGAAATAAATGATATCGCTAGTTATCTGAGCACCGTTAGACAATTATGCTAGGATGCGAGGGTTATAGCAAGTCATTACACCAACACAAATCCTCATGACAGATACTTTCAGAATTCCATTAAATATCATGTCGAAATGGAACGTTTTCTCTTGCTCCTTTTGCAACATTGAATTTCCAGAAGGATTTACTGCTCAGATCACATTGTGTGCAGTTACCGATGGGGCCTAAAAGAAGTGTAATATCATAGCATTCATTTTTCTTATCCATACAAATGTGGTATTTTCATTCAAATTTTGGTTGGTGCAAATTCTCATGAGATGATATGGTGTTAAAAATTTGGAGATACTCCTCGTTATATCATTTCTGATGGAGAAGTTTTTCATGCACATTTTCCTAACCACTGACATGAGACCTCATAAAAACCCTTGATATCTGAGCCTCTACATTGATGGTTGGGCCTATGCCATTCCACAACATCGAGGAATATATCGAAGGTGGAGCGCTTGGACATTACACCAATTATTGGGTGCCAAAGCACAGGGCCAAGACCACTTATACACAGAGGGAAATGTTTGATGACTAAGTCCAAGGTTATATGGAGTTGATAACCATGGGATCGATAACTTTGGTACAAATTTGGCGAGGGTGAAAACGTTGAATAGACACGTCATCTAAATCGCCAAGGTTCTCACCAGATATATCGCTCGTTGATAGTCGACTTCCGCCTTATTATAACCACATGCCATGTTTACTCCATGGTTTGGCGATGAAATTGTTGTTGCAGTTGTCTACACATTGAAAGCAGAGAGTACGGGTGGTTTGCTGAGCAGATCAAGCATTGAAAGCTCTAGGAAACCAATCCAATGACAGTTATTTTTATGTGGAGGAGAGCGTTATCATGCAGACGAGGAAAACAAATGGTTTCTTCGTAGGCCTCCAAAAACTTTTTTTTTATATGTATCAAACCCTTGACCTGCGAATTTCTCTTAATCACGGTAGCGTTCTTCTTGTCCTAAGTTGATGGTTAACGCCTGAGCTTAATGGAAGCATGCTTGAACTTGACATGTAGTAGATATTATTGTTTCTATTGTGGTCGTCATTTGCAGAAAAATATATCATTTTTTTTCTATCATAAATTCCAACACAGGTTTTGATGGCATTAAAATTCATGATACAGAGGCGAAGGAGACATGGATGTTTCTTTTACCAAACATTTTCTTTGCAATAGTTGCAAGTGTTGGCTTTACATTCTGATTCTGAAGTACGTGGGTGAAGGAGTCTTGAAGGAATGTGCCTTTTGAAGACATTTGCATACAGATACAATTGATACTTTTGGAGACTAAAAGTTTCTTTTGTGGGGAAGCGTGATTCGGACGGATCTATACACATGGAAGAGACTTTACTTTGTTCACCAAGTTTATTTGAATTTGGCGACAAAGTGGTGAAAGTGGTGAATTTATGCTTTTATGAGTTTTATTTTCTCATGCATTTTATTAATTCTTTGTTAGAAAAAGGTCTCATGCATTCTTATGCTTTTATGAGATGCTCATGCATTTAATTATGCTTTATGAGCTTTTGGAAAAACTCATACATTATTATTCAATTTTGATGTAAAATGATTAATACTTTTGAGGGAAATTAGACTCACGTATTTATCAATAAATTATAATTTTGGAAATTGGTTTTTATGTGAGAAACCACCTCACACCAATTTTCCATTATTCTCAATTATAGGTTGAGAGGATCAAGGGAATGGTTGAAGGGTCTTTGGGTGGTTTTGAGACTTTTCCCATTATGTTCTTGAAGATAGTTTGAGATCCTACTTTTATGGATCTTGTTTTTCCTCTTTTGTAATTAGATCTTATTATTGTCGATCTAGGAATTAATGCTCTTTTTTAAGAGAGAGTGAAGAAAAACTATATAATGCCTTATGTGAGCCCTATGAAGGGGAGAAGGAGAGTAATGAGGAATTAATGAGTGGAGTTAGAGATCCATAGTGCTGCTACTCCTAAGAATTGAGAGACTTATTCATGTAAGGAATTATCCTTCTGGATGTATGGAGAGATATGAGTGTGAGTAGTCTTCTTGAATCCTCATTGAAGGAGAAGGCATCTCTTATGTAATAACTTATGAGAAGGTACCAAAATATTTTGAAGAAGGAATGAAAGCGATCTGTATTTCAATTGAAGTGGGTCCATAGACGTAGCCCAGGAGGGATGAACTCCGTTACCAACATCCTTTGTCTCTCTCTTGTCTATTCATGTGATTTATTCCATTTAAGTTCATGTATGTAATGTATTATTGTTTAAAATCATGGTTAATCATGGACTCATATGCCCTTTTAATCCTTATGCAATTAATTCGTCAAAAAATGATTCTCGATTGAAAAATTGTGTAGAGTAAGTACTCGTCCGTTTTCAGATCAGTAGGGGTGGACAAAAAAAATTGGCACTTACAAATTTTCTCGGCACTCTGGGCTTACTGGAATTCCATTAAAACGGCCACTGCATTCAAATATTTCCAGTTGGTATATGGATTAGAAGCGAAGTTGCCAATCGAATGGGAAATTCCATCTTTAAAGGTAGCAGTAGAACTTTTTCCAAATACCTCCACTGAGGAACAACATTTTCTATATTTGGAGAAACTTGATGAGACTCATCGTGATGCTTCTCTTGCTAACGAGAGATATCAGAAACGTATTAAGAATCAATAAGATAGGTTTTTCCGGCCTTGCACCTTTTCATAAGGAGACTTAGTCCTGGTCTATGACCAAGACCATGATAAACTAGGGGAAGGAAAACTAGAAGCTATGTGGCGTGTAACTTACATCGTGAAACTTGTGCTACATAAAGGTTCTTACGAGATAATCGACTGTGATGTAATCTCCTTGAAGAATCCTTAGAATGGGCTCTATTTGAAAAAGTACTATGCTTAGGGGCATCCTGCATGTGTGCTTTGTACATTTTTGTACCATATGTTTTGGTTTGGTGTGTGTATTTGCTTTTGTGTGAGAGATTTTGTTTCACCCATAGCTACTTATTCTGCTTTGTGCTTGAATGCATAGATGCCAGTGTCCTTTCCTATACATTTTGGATTTGCAGATAGTGCTAGTCGACAGACCCAGAAATTGGCTTCTATAGCTTGGACCATTTACCATTCTGGTGAGTTGGTGAGTTCAGGATGGATTTGTCTTGGTCCCACAACCAATAATGTTGCACAATATCACACCATGATTATACTTTTGACCGAGGTTGTCTCTCTTGGTATATCTCATATGATTGTTAGTCTCAACTCTCAACTCGTGGTTTTTCAATTGAATCACATTTATTCTATCTGTAATCCAACATTATTACGTCTTTATTTAATGGTTCGTTGTCTCGAAAGATCATTTTCTTACATCGAATATCAACATATTTCAAGAGAATTTAACATTATTACCGGTTCATTAGCAAATTATATGTTAGATTGGCATCTTGCACATAGATAAATGTTCAAAACCATAAAACATACATGACAACATGAAAATGAAAACATTTCACTACAAGATAAGTAGTCGGAACAAAATCCATATATATATATATATATATATATATATAAGTAGAAAAAGTGTGTCATACATATGTCCAAAAAAGTACACAATGGTCAAAAACTTAGGCTACATGGCCTATACACCATCATCTCCAAATATAGAACAACATCTATCAGGAAACTCTATTAGTCTTCATGTGGTGCATGGTGCTCATGGTAGTAAGTAACTTCTCTAGCTACTCGGCCTAGAAGGTGAGTCATGCCATTAGACACACCCACTACGTGTCTTTTCAAGTGAGTAGGGATATCCCAAAGGTGCATTGAGGGGATTCCCATGGTTAAACCCCTCAGGTTCCTCTCCATATCCAAAAGTTCTCCGCCATTATCACCTACCCCTATCTATAGGGTGTCTCTGCGCCGAGCATATGTTGACATGTACCATCATGATGTAATGGTTCTTGATCTACAAGATCAATTTATAAGTTAATCCCTTTGTACAACAAAAATAAATCACATACATTAAAATTTTTAAAAAATAGAAGATTATGAGGCCATGTTCTTTAGAGTCTCACCTGAAGCATCCCACTGTGCTCCTTGCAGGAGGACCAAGTCCGTACTTCCCCAAAAATCCATACTAGCATAAGGTAAATCATCTATCACAGGTATCTTTTTATTCCAACAATCAAATAAATCAACGTCAAAAGAAAAAACTAGACGGTCGACCCCTAGTCGAGCCAAGAAACTTGTCCATTTCTTCATGCATGGTTCAATGATCGGACGTGTAGGCATGTGAATTTGTAGATGAAACACTGTAACTCTATCCAAAAAGAATGATACTAGAAGAGAGCCACATCCAAACTACTTTTTTCTTCCCTCTCTTACATCTTCTGAGTTGATCCTTCAAATTAGTCAACACACTGGTACACCAGTTGAAAATATTTGGTTCCATGCACTCAACTACATAGGACATATGTGATTTGGAGATTAGGTGGGGACACATGATCCATAATAATTTAGTAATGGTAAATGTGATAGTGTAGAGAGGATGATCTAATATCTCTTTGATGGAAATCTTGGCATCGGTCTTGCAGGACCCTGCTCGACAAAACTCTAAAACATAACTATCAATGGTCCTATGTGTGCCGTGGGATCCAGATAGTACAATAGGTGCTCCAAATTTCGAGAGCCCTGTCAGAAAATATATGTCCACAATATCAAACTCATGGTTATGAGGGACAACTCTAAAAACCTATTCATTTACATCCCACATTGCTATTAAATGCTCCAAAATCATCACCTCTTTTCTCATACTCTGGGTTTTGAATAACTTCAACAACCCATAGTTCCTGAGAGAATTTACGGTTTATTGATCTTGCAAAGCAGAGAAATCATCAATTTTGTTCTCTCATTCCTTCCATTCCAACATGGTGGCAAGAAATCTCCTGAAAAAGACAAGAAAAATCATTATTAAAAATTTGATACCAAAATGGTGCTTTTTTGTTAAGTAAAACTCAATTTTTTAAAAACATTTTGCGCCTGATTCCCCCTCTGATTGAGCTATGGGGCATCAATTATCCCTTTCCATGTCATGTAGGGTGTCGATGATGCCCCTCACGCCAGTCTAAGGTAGCGTCACTACTCAAGGGCACCATTAAAGCCCTAGCTTGGCTCAAATCCCAAGAAAACTTGCATGAAATGAAAAAATGAAACCATGAAAAGGTAGAGGATGGAAAGAGCGCTTACCTAGTCCAGACGATAGTTGAGATAATTCTCCATATCTCCCAGGATCAATAATAGAAGAATCACTTAGAAAGGGGTAAAAATCTAAAATCTTACAAGGTGAAGTGAAAATGAATTAGAATTTGGCCCTATTTTAACATTTTAACTAGTTCATTTTTATCCACTTTCATATTAAATTATCCTAAAAGAGCTATTTTTATGATTTTTGTTGATTTCTATCCATATCTCTAGCACTCTTTTTTCCTAGACATGGTATGTTTGGCAGGTTACTAGGAATCAGAACACCTTGATGACCTCGTTCTCAAAGAGCATTATTAGACTTTATTCGAGCTCTTAAAACAACGAAACGTCGTCTGTCGAGCGATAGTTTAACCCTTTTTGAATCTCATCATACTAACTATGAAAAATGAATACTCTAACCACTTTGTTTAGAAGAGTTCTCTCTCATATCATTTTATACGATTTCATGCCCGAGGGACTAAAATTTACGAAAAAGTCAACTTTGGAGTTTTCTTTAAGTTCTTTTAAAAATCCCTAAACATGAAAAACCACCAAGTTTACCTTCTCTAGACTTGTAAAATTATTTATTGAAGGAACCATTTGGGATCAAACTCTTAGTTCTTCAGGTTCATTAAGCATATGAAGAGGAACTTACCGAAGGTTAGTTATAACGAGCATTTTTATCCTCCTCAAGCTCGTTAAAAAACAAAGAGGTACTCATCTATCTGGATGAGGGAAAAATTTGGAAAGTAGGTCAAGATTTTGAAAAATTACAACAGTTGTTCTTAGTTTCCCTTGAACATGTCACCTGACTGTATTCCTCTTACGGTTGGGTAATCCACTTGTCTCCGATTCACACTAATTCTATGTGTCGTCATACTCTTTCAACTCATTCGAAGAGAACCTTTGGTTGTCGTCACATTATGTTTGGATTTATTCCTTGTCGAGTCAATGCTGCCAAGTCACTTGTCGTGCCACGCAATGTTCAAGGGAAGTCTCAGCTTCAATCAACCTCTACAATATTATCCATTTTCATACCTGTGTCAGTCTATCCATATTTGCTGTATTATCTCAAATCACTATCCTAATCAGTTTCGTGTCGATGATGGGTGATACATCATGGTACTCCTTCGATGAGTCTATTCCATTTGACTTCAACACATTGTCCAGGAGTCATATTTAGAAGCCAATTAGTGCCTTGGAACCTGCATGCCTCAATGGTAGGTTTCCTCGCTTTCGAGAATGGGTTTACATCATTGGCTCCTGATCAGAAGATTTCGTCGAATGTTTAACTTCATCTCATTGATTCACATTCGCTAGATTGTACTAAGGTACCTTGGGAGTCATTGACATCACCAGTTATTTCCCTCTCACTTGTTAATGGTATACATTATTGACCGGTAATAAAGTGGTTTCTACCATGTTCAACATAAACACATGTATTCTCATGGTTAGAATAATACTAGTTTGGGATTGGGATGAAGACCCTAGGAATATTTTTGGCACCTACCAGTGCTATGTGCCTAACCCAGGTTGCGATGGAGATCAATCTCACTGATGTACATTGTCACATAGATCCACTTTGTATTGGTCCATGGCTACGTTGTTATCATATTGTAGCTCCACTATGTAATTTTTTGTGGCTACGACTTGATTTAGTCACGAAGGTATGGATCCATGTTGTATGTCTTATGGCCATATCCTTAGTCAGTACTATCATGGATCTGTAATGTATTGGTCGACGACCATGCTACGAGTTTACTTTGCACCGAGCATGGGTATTCCTACCTCGGGATGATTCATATATATGATGTTTGATGTTTTTCTGCAGCTTCCATCCGACTCTCCTATTCCAACACCCCTTGGTACACATCATTTTGTAAAGTGTTTCGACGATCAATAATTTTCTGACCTCACACTTTAGGGGGAAATATGTTACATGAAAAATTGTCACATATAAGTGTCACACTTTGGTTTCACATCCCCGACACCATGGAAAACATTTTGTCATGTTCCCTAGCTATCAAAGAGAAGAAAATCCACTTTCTGAAGGTCAAACACATTATATTCCCCCTTGTTGATTGGCTTAGTTGGAGCATTAACGCCCCCCCTACCATGGCCTAGGGAGTGTCATCCTTAGGGTGATGCCTCTTGCTTGACCAGGAGGGGCTATCACCAACGCCTCATGTCATGAGTGAAGGGAGATTCATCCTTGCTTGGGTGGTTTTAACCAATCCCACCTTATTCTATGGGTCATCTCCTACATACTTCTAGTGGTTATGATCGAGGGATGAATCATAAGATCGAGTCTCTCTTTTTTGGGTAATCAATCCTAACTTATGGAGGAAATATCTCAACCTTCCCTTGAGATCCTAAGTTGTTTAAACCTCCCAAGCCTTTATATAAACAAGGCCTCTCAAGGGTGGAAGATATTAGACAAAGTTAAGGTCTGAAGAATATCAAATCATTGGTTCATTTGTTAGCATAGAGTGAGGGGTTGGATGGGAGGAGCATTGGAGGAAGCTTGCTCAACATCAAAATGATTGTAAGTATTGTCCATTGTTTCTCATGAGTATAATCTTGGCCTATTCCCATACTTCTGTCTCATTTAGTTTACATATGAATGTCATGCTCGTTTCACTTAGTTAGACTTGCTTTCATCTAACTCTAGGCAAGTAGTAGAACAGGAAGATCGTTCTGTCTAAGTACAGGGAGATTGTGTTCAAGCTAGGACTGGATCCAACATTAGAGAAACAAGGAAAAACGAAGACAACCTTCGAAAAAGGTGCACTCTTACTTCCTCTTCCCTCTTCTCATTTTCATGTGTGAATAGACATGAGCAAGGGATTTTAGTGTCCATTTGATCTATTCTGTCTTAGCTAAATAAAACCCAGCTAAGGAGAGATTAACCTATCCGCAGGGTAAGGTTTCTCACAACATCACACATACCCTGAAAGAAGCATTTTGAACCTTGTATGTTCGGCTCCATCTAAACACTAGTTCTTATAATTATGGGTCATGGCACATTGAGTTTCTCTTTTGCATGTCTGGACTTATGAATAAAAAACTTAAAGGTAGGGACTTGTTGCTTTGCAACTTCCCCTATTTAAAAGTTTAGATTACTCGAAAAAAAGTTTAAGATTTGAAATCCCTTTAAACTCATAGTTAAAAAAAATGAAATGTGTTTGGAAGAGTAAGGTTGCTCACTAACTGAGTAAGTTTAGAAAATCCTTTAAAAATTTTGAACTCTAACTTCATAGTTAGAAAACATTGGCACTTTTTTAAGGAGTAAAAGAAACTTTATGAACGGTTGGATCTTTAAAGTCTCATATTTAGAATATTTTCGAGTGATTGAAGGAGAAAATATAAATTGATGTCTCTCTATACTCTCATACTTAAGGAATTTTTATTATTTAGAAGATATCAAATTGAATCTAAGAGACCTTATATGAAATGAGGTCTATTCATGATGTGCATATGTGTATACAAACATCCATCCAAACCATTTCATTTTTTTTTGGAAATAATTTAGTTATTTTGATAATAAATGACCACTTTATTGTATATGCGTAAACATGAGGAGAAAGCATGGTCAATATTCAACACACACATGTATGTACACAAATATCCTAGAAATCATATTATTCCTTTCTAATGAAAAAGTATGAGAGTTAAATTTAGTCATTTGGTGTTATGCTGGATACTATTATTTAATATATAAATAAATAATAATAAAAGGAATATAATAATTATCTTAAAAGGGATCATAATAATTAATTTTTATGGATATTTAAGTAATTAAAGAAAATGGTAAAATAAATAACAACAATTATGAAGAAACCCTAAAATATAATAAAGAAGTAAATAAAGGATCCTAGAGATTAGGTTTTTTATCACAGATGGACTCTATTTAAAGAGGGAAAAAAAAGAAGAAATACACATCTCTTTTGGCCAAGTCATATAGAGGGAAAGGCTAAAGATTCACTAAATGAGTAGTGGATTGAGGGCTCGGGGGTGACGTGCTACTAAAGATAAAATAGCAAGGTCTATTGTTGGGTGGAGAGTTGTCCCCCACTTTTTGTTTTGGTCATCAAGTCAATGATCAAGGTATGGTTCTTCGCCATAGGTAAGTTCCTTACATGTGCTCATCTCAATAAGAAGTATTGATGAAGAATCAATGGCTATTTGGATTGATTTATGGTAATTTTGTATTTCCTTTAGTAGATATTGTTATTACGTGGATAAATGTTTACTTGTATTTTGTTTAGTGAAATAGGACATTACATGTGATATTAGAGCGTAGGTTCTAACCCTTAAGACCTATGGATATTTCCAATTAAGTTAAAAAAATGGATCTAATTTATTTCCTTATAGTGTCTCTTCGTCCCTAGTGAGATTTGAAAATAAAACTAGAATATAAATATGAAATCATATAACTAAAATATAGTATAAATATACGGTAAACCTGGAATATAAATATGAAATGATATATCAAATAAATCACCATCTACCTCTTCTATTTAGGCTGTACAAAAGAGTTCGATGGAAAGATCATGCCAAACTTATATTACAAGTTTTCTCTTTTTAATGTTCTTCCCATGAAGAATATAGAATAAATATTCTTCATGGATAGATACCAATTTCCATACAAGACCTTGGTAAAATATTAAGGTAAAATATTAATGGTAGACCATTAGAAGTTAGAAAAATAGAAATTAGGTTGTTACCATCCTTAGTATGTTAAAAATAACCATCCTCAACATTCCATAAGGTATTCAAAAGCCAACAAATGAATCCAAGATTGAAATGTTTCACCGTGTCTAATGTTTCATGTATTTTAATAGTAATCTAAATTCACCATTGCATCTTTGTGCTAATGTATGAGGTTAAATCCACCAAATGCATTCTATGTTCTATTGGCACTCGCAAAGTGACTCCGCTCTCATGGATAAGAGAAAAAGACCCAAAAAAAAGGGGGGGGTTTGCTTGTGAAGATATATGATATCCAACAGAGATGAGTAACTATCTGCACAAAATCTGAATAGAATGATATCCTAGAGAGGAAAAAATACCTTGACCCTCAACATCTTATCAACTGATTTTAAAGTCATTTTTCGTCAACCCAACTTTGAATCTTTCAATGCAATTCGAACTCGGTAGCAATCCTGCAAAGATATACTTTATTTATGTAGATTTTCCAACCTTTAATTGTCGTCAAACCTTTAATACACTTGAATTTTATTTAACAATTCGTCATAAGTATCAAACAAACAAAATATAGTAATAGATCTTAAAAGCATTATTGCAAAAGAATTGTAACATGGTTTGGCATTAATATAGTAATATGTATTTTATCAGAACAAGCTTGGAAGCGCCACTTTACATTTCCTAAATGTTTTCTTTGCTTTTCATTAGAGTCTAAATATATGGATGGTGAGTGTTCTAGAAACATTGAAGACTAATACAAAATCCCGAGCACTCCTTTAGATTGATCATATCTATGAACTCAAATTGAAAAATTATCATCTTTGCTTGTATCTTTGATACATGAATTTGAATTCGACATAAGATATTTTATGTTCCCTTGGTTTGCTAAATAGGAATGACAACTTTTGTAACTACTTTAGGCTAGTATATTCATATAATGCCTAAAGTCACACGAATACAATTGGTATAGTGATTTTTAACACACCGACCCCCTTAAACTTATTTAGGATGGTGGGATGTCATATTTCCTTTTTATTTTTCCCCTAGAAGTTAGGTCTGAGCCTTCAACATTCATATTCATCATGGTGAGAAATTTTCTTATCACAACATGCAACTGCGTCGAGCCTACTTACTCTACTCCCAACTTGTGGCAGGTTGCATCAGAAGACTGCCACATAGATCATGAACAAGCATTCCCATTCGGATGGTTGATTTCACTCTGCGCAACCAGATCAACTGTCGATAGTAAATCAGGTTCTCTACCATTGGGGAGATAGCCTACTTCACCCACGTTCTATCCGAATCACATCTCTCTGATGGACTTATTTCTGACATAACTAATGGTCTTCGGTCAAAGAAATTGATGGTCCCGATTAAATCGATGCCTCGAACTACAAGACAACCAATGCTCCACCCACCCATCATATGGCACATTGAATGGTGGGGTCTTCCACATTCTAACAATTATCATTATATTGGAACACCTCTCTCATAGATCGATGGTTCTTATCCACTCGAGGTCCTCCATGAGAGTGCACCTTCTTCAGGTGATGACGGGGATTTCTAATGAGGCTCTTCCAAAAGATCTGACGGTCATCGTATCATCACATCTAATGGTCAGGGATCACTCATATTCTTGTAACTGCACTAGATTTAACCAACGTCTCTCTTCATCCAAGTTTTCTTCATCGAGATGGATCATTCTAGATCCAACGACTGTAAACCCATCGACGCCCTATCTGATAGATCTATGGTTCCCTTGTCCTCAGGCTCTCAGTATTGGTTTTCCCCATTGGATACCCTTCCTATGCTCTTTCTATACCTTCCCGACTGCCCACTTTTTGATAAATTATAGTCTTAACACTCGAGTGTCAACGACCCATATGTCATCATCTTTACTTTCGATAGATTGAAGACTCACAATTACTTGGGACCTTCCTATCAAAATTCCTCTGGCACTTCGCACCTTGGGATTTTCCAATGGCCTCACCTCCCAACAAACTAGTACATTGTGCCATTTTTCTGGACATCGTCGCAAGACCGACACCACTAATCATCGTAAGAGCAACCAACGTGCCCCAATAACTTTGGAAAATTCATGTCATTTAGTCGTCTTGGTTGCGTCGCAAGATCGATGCCCTAGTGAAAATGGTTCGACAAACAATTGAAAAATCGGTGACGAACATGTAGGAACCTATCGACGAAACACTTACAAACTTGCGACGCAATAGTGACAAGGAGCCTTTGTCTATGAAAGAAAAGCATTGTTTCATCGCAATTGCGATGCAAATTTGATAAACATGCAATGACCCAATGACAAAGTGGCGACGAAACATTGATAAAGGTTCGACGAAAAAATGACAAACTTGGGACGCAAAATTGTGAAAATTTTGGATGAAAAAGTAATGAAAATGTTGTATGTCCAACGTTTTCTCTGGGAAGGAAATATTCTGAGTTAGTCGAACTATCGACAAAAAGTGGCGTCAATATTTCGATGACTGGAAATAATTAAAAATATATATACATTATTTTCAGGGATAGTCATTCCTTAGGGTTTATACATTCTCTCTAGGGTACACTTTAATTAGTGTAGGAGGAATGGCCCAGGGTGAGGAATGGTCCAAACATTTCTTAGGGTTTATACATTTTATCCAGGGTGCACTTTAATTAGTGTAGGAAGAATGGCCCAGGGTGAGAAATGGTCCAGTCTCAGAAATCAGGAATAATCCTTCTTCCTTGTTTGTGAAGAATAGGGAAGATAGCCCATTACTGATGAGGGCATATATTCTTTCAAATCTCACAAACGTGAGTGAAAGATTGGCCCAGAGGATTAAGTTTATCTTTAACAATATTTTTATATGTAGGATGGCATTAGATGATTGTTATGGAGACTACCTGTCTCCAGACAGTAGAGATATACTACTGTGGTGGATATGTTCCACTGTTCGTGAGGCAGATATTCTTTCAGAGCTCACAGATGTGAGTGGAAGATTGGCCCAGATAATTCAATCTATATCATAACATTGTTTCTATGCAGGATGTTATTAGATGTTTGTTATGAAAACTGTATGACAGTAGATGAGGACTACTGTGGTGAATATGTTTCACTGTTCGCAACCATACGTTGCTGATCAAGTACTTGTGTGTTACTTGATGTGGTAGTGAACCACTGGATTGTAGTTATGTACTACTATGAATAGACACAATTTTGCTCTATCCTTGTTCTAATTGCCTTGAAGACTATCATCAGTTTATTGGAGATAATGATCATCCAGATGGATGATGAACAAAGATTTTCCAGACGGAAAACAATTCAAAACCTTTACTCCTCTTGTATCACTCTATGGTGAGAGTGACTTATCCAGCATCATATCTAATTGCTCAGATGAAGTATGGTTTCAAGAGTTGATGCAGCTGATGGTGATGGTGATGCTCATGATCTAGTCATGAAATAGTCTAGATGACTATATTGATGCTACCGGGTAAATGGTATGTTTTTGTGCTCAAGTCCATTACCTGTAAATACCTCTCTAGCTAGGAGGGAGTGTTAATATTATGGTAGCTACGAGAGGTATTTACCTCCACGTGTGAACCTGACGAGAATAGAAGACTCCGAGAAGCAAGAGAAACCCTAATGAGTTGGCTAATAACCATAGAAGCCTTGTCGGCTCAAGAAGATAATTTATATTAGGCTATTAGCCTCCAAGAGAAGAAGTCGGCCAGAAATAATATTAATATACTGAACAGACACATATCTAGAAAGAGAAGTCGGCCCCAACAAAACTGGCAGGACTACTATAAATACAGGGCGCCAGTTCTCATTTGTAGCAATCTCAGAATTGTAGTTTCCCTGTTGGTGCGCACTACTGTAACAACCCTAGTTAAATAGTTCATAGGGATTTTTAGGTATAATTAATTAGATAATTAATTGTCCTAATATGGTTTTAATTAAACAATGATTAGTATTAATAATATTATTTATTTATTAATTAATTTTTTATAAATTTTGATTGATTGATTAATTAATTAATTAATTGATTACATATCACATTCAATGACATGGGTAATAAATTTAAGGGGATTAATAACTTTAATTTAATCCTTTAAAACTTATGTATGACAGGTTAAGGATAAGATACTAAGGGAGGGGATAAGATAATAAAGAAGGGGATAAGATAATAAAGGAGGGGATAAGGAATTAAAGGAGTAGATAAGGAAATTAATGAAGGGGAGGAGAGTCGGTGAAGGGGGGATATGACGGGAAGAGTCCTACGAGAAATAGGGGGGACGATTATTATTTGGAGAGGGTATTTTTGTGGCATATTTTCTATGGGATATGGGCTGGTTTGAGCAGTTTGGTTTTTGGGTTTTTGGTGAACCATTGCAGAGGGCACTGGGTTGCTAGGGGTTTTTGGCATGGGGGGCAGGATTCTTTTCGGTATCCTGGAGCTAGGGAGCCGGACAGGATGATCCTAGTTGGCTGGGAGGATAGTCGGTTTGGGCAGAGTTTGGTCAGTGCATCAGGCTGGGAAAGGCAGCAGGGAAAGGACAACCATATTAGCGGGAATTAGCATTAGAAGAAGGTATTTTATTTATGAAAATTTTGAGTTATGTGATGACTATGTAAATTATTAACATGTTGTTAGTAAATTTAATTCATGCTGTGGATAAATTAATTTTTCTTTTGAAAATTCTATGCTTATACGATGATTATTGAACTACTTAGGCATTGAAAGAAATTTATGTTTAATTATATGAAATTTTTAGGCTTACATAAATTTAAGGTTCCTACAACTGTAGTTCCAGTTTGGTGCACACATGTCTAGGAGGGTTGCAAGTGCACCTGTAACAACAACAATTTTTCAGTATTGGGTTGAATATCTCTTAGCTAGGGTTTGGACTATCTGATCAGCTCTTTGTGATGCACTATCCTTAGGGAATGATGCACTACTCTTTGTTTGGCTATCTAGCCTAGGGTTTTCTTCGGGAGGAATTCTCATTCAAGGTTAAGGTGCTCGGAGGAAGGCTTCGACCTATGGTTGGGTGACGAAGGTATCATCAATGGTAAAATGAGCACACCATCTTCTATATTCTAACACAGATTTGTCGAGATTGACGAATGATCCCATACTACATTCTCCATTCTGGTTAGTAATTCCTACCAAGTTACCATCCGATATTCCTATGTTTGATGGTAAAATTGGGGAAGACCCCAATAACCATGTCACGACATTCCATCTTTGGTGTTCATCGAACTCATTAATGGATTATTCTATTCGATTACATATTTTCCAACAAACTCTTATACGCTCAACAACTAAATGGTATATTGAGTCACCATGATGTTTCTTCAATGAATTTAATTCACTTGCAATAGAATTCTTAACCCATTTTCAACTATCGATTAGATATGAAACCGGTATAGATCTTTTGACCTTCCTTCAACAATCCATTTCCACTAATATTTCTGATCATATCCATGAGCAGAGGAGGTGAAAACAACTAATTAAAGTTGCCATTCTAGACCAACTATTGGTAGAATGGTTCACAAAGTCTTTTTTACCACCCATTTCCAAATATGTTGCGATGGGTGGTATTTTCACTGAAGAGCGGGCTATTAGTAGAGCTCAATATCTGAATTTGTTTTATTCCCAATCCAGTACCTTGTATGAATTAATCCTGCATGATCCATGTATGTTAAATGATAAGTCAAAACCATCATTTGTCACTCATTCTGATGGCGTCGTCGGTTCTTTAAAGATTCAGTCTGCTACACAATCAACTGTGAAAACAAGCCATTTATCTTCCACCCTAGATATGATGCAAATTTCCATTCAACCCAACCCTCCTTCCTCTCTTATTCAAACCTCTAGGGTGAATGCAGTCCAATTTGCTTCATATCCTCAACCTATAGGAAAGAAGAAGAAGAAAAATAAATCTAAGAAAACTTCTAATCAAACGGAGAGTTCGAAAACAAAAAAACCCGTTGCCGATAAATGACCGCAACGAAAGTTGAAATTTCCATGTTTAATGTGTGGAGAATATCATTACACTAGGTATTTTCCTCACTGAGATGAAGTGACAAAATTTTGAAAAGGAAACTCCCAACCTGTTGTTTTGACTAATCCTTTCCACCATAGTAGCAAAAAATGGTTGCACAAAATCATGTACCTCCGCAAGGAGGCAACATAGGTCATCCTCCTAGTGGGGATGCTTCCTCAAGTTCACCTATTTTTATGTGTAACGAGACTATAAATTTGACGACTAGAACAAAGACATATGATACACCTCTAGGAAAAATGAGTAACATCATTTTAGCTAATGGAACTGTGAACAAAACACCTTCCACTTCTGCTACCCCTCTGTGTAGGCATCTCCATATAGAGAAACCAACATTTGACTCAATATTACGTCCACCCAAGAGTACAATCCGAAGGTCTAATTTTAATCCGAACACATGTGCTACCCAAAACTACAACACTGTTGAAGATCTAGGACAAGCACCTTGTGCGATGTCTACACTCAAGGTTTTGCAGAACTGTGATAGTCAGTGTAGAACCCTCTTGAAAGCCATTAGATTTGTAGACGTTGAGTCATCCAATACTATTACGATTAACCTGCAAGATTATAAAACGAGGCTCTCTCATCAACTTGCATTTCAAATTCAAGTTGTTGTTCGAAATCAAAAAATCCATCGTACTATATTGGATGAAGGAGCTTCAACATGTGTTATGTCTTTATCTTGTTGGAAAGCCATTGATTCTCCTAGTCTAAATCAATCTCCTACCATATTGAAATCATTTGATGGATGAGGCTTCGATTTTTTAGGATTGTTGAAATCTTTATCCATTGCACTTGGGGGAAAAACCATTTCCGTCGATGTAGAAGTGGTTGACACTCCTCTAAAATATAATTTGATGCTTGGTTGAAGACAGTTTTATGCAATGGATGTCGTTGCATCTTCGGTTTTTCGTCTTGTCCAATTTCCCCATAAAGGGAAGATTGTTACTATTGACCAGCTAGATTACTATACACTAGACATCCACAACCACACTAGCAATAATGTCCCATTTTGGGGAGATTCAAAGCTTAGCTATGAGAGAGTGCGAGTAGGTCTCCTCAAAGATTCCTCACCCATGGGAGATTTTCCCATATTTTCTCCTGAAACCTCGTAGAAAAATGAAATTATTAATATGATTTAAACCATGGTACACCTATCCTTTTAGTTGTCCAATTCTTGGGTCGTACCTAGTCCACTAGAGCTTGATATGCTCGGGGATGTTATGCCACTTAGTCGAGTCTAGGTGGCATATGATGCTATTCAATATTCCTCTCCTTGTTCTGGCGACCAACATTTGGTGGCGTCAGATTCATATCCTCTACCATCATGGTTAAACTCTTTATCATCATGTTCTAAGTATCTCCTATAGATTTTTCCATCGGACCAATCCATAATGGAAATGCTTATCATAGAAGAGTCAACTTGGGATGATCAACACCATGGGTCATATTTTCTTCCAAGTTTGGATGTGATAGAGGAAGAGATATAATCCATATTTCCATCTGATATTGTCAGTAACCCTCAATCTCAGATACTTACTCGGGATACTATTTTCGAAGGAAATTTAGGGAAGGTTACACATACCTTTTCCATTTACATATCCGAAAAGATGGTGTCATGGAAAACATATAGTTAGGTGCAAATTGTTTGAATGAAGAAATTCAGGCTTACACATCCTTATTTAAATAATTCCATAACATTTTTTCTTGGAGCTATGAATAAATTCCAAGGATAGATCCCTCAATCGTTGCACACGAAATCAAACTTTACCCTGGAGCTAAACCGTTACGACATAAATTTCTCCCAATGCACCCTAGGAAAACTGCGGCCATACAGGAAGAAGTAGAAAAATTATTGAAAGGTGGTTTCATTTATCCTGTACCTTTGACCGAATGGGTTTCCAACATCGTTCTGGTCACGAAAAAATAAGGGACAATTAGAGTTTTTTCGACTATAGGGACATAAATAAAGCTTGCCCTAAAGATAATTACCCTGTAACTCCCTTCATTAACCAAATCATTGACAATTGTGTTGGAAGTTTAATCTTTTCATTCATGGATGGCTTCTCAAGATACAACCAGATCAATATTCTCCCCTCTAATCAACATAAAACAACTTTCATCTTCTCGCGGGGAACCTTCACATACCGCAAGTTACCCTTTGACCTTAAAAATGCTGGAGCTACTTTCTAGCAGGCTATGTTGTATGCTTTCCACGATATCAAGAATATCGTTGAGCCCTACCTCGATGACTTTCCTTCTCATTCGGCTTGTCAAGAGGATCAAATTGATCATCTAAGAGCAATTTTTCTTAGGTGTCAGTTTTACAACATACACTTGAATCCTCAAAAATGTATTTTTTTTTTTTGAATCAGGTAGACTCCTAGGATTCGTGGTTTCAAAATATGGGATTAGGGTGGATCCCTTAAAAGTGAAATCTATTTTGGATTTACCTCCTCCCAATAACATTAACCAACTCCAAAGTTTGCAGGCGAAGGAAAACTTTCTACGTTGTTTCTTCTGCAATTATGCAGAGATCATGAAAGGATTTATGAGATTACTGAAGAAGGAAGTCCCTTTAATCTGGGATGACCAAGCTCAATGATCATTCGATGCTCTCAAACATGCTTTAATGTATACAACATTGTTGCATCCCCCCAACTATATGAGAGATTATATCCTTTACTTGGCCACCTCCACTTCCACTATTTCCATGGTGTTAGTTCAATAGGATGAAGACAATATGGAACATGTGATATACTACTTGAGTAAAATCCTCACATGCCTCAAAATCCAATATTCACATATTGAGAAGTTTTCTTTGGTAGTGGTCATCGTTGTTAAAATATTTTTCCATTACATTCTACTTCGCAAGACCACAATTATTGTTGACTCAAACCCCATGTATCACATTCTGACTCATCAAACATTGGGGGGGAAATAACCTAGGTGGATCTTTATTCTCTAGGAATTTGACCTCGAGTTTTCTAAATCGAAGTCAAAGAAATCATTGGTATTTTCTGAGTTGATCTGTGACTTTCCCCATACAGATGCGAAAAATGAGTCCTTTGAATCACTTCCATATGACTCATTGTTCCTCATTAGTACACCATATTATTGGTATGGAGACATTCTCTTATATCTCCAAACCCAACGCTTTCGACTTGATGTATCTCGTGACGAGCCTCATTGCATTCGACATCACTCTAAATATTATCTTATCATTGGAAACACTCTATATCTTCATTGTATCGATACCATTTTGAGACGGTGTTTAACTCATGAAGAGGTTGAACGCATCTTGAATGACTGTAACTCAGGAGCATGTGGTAGTCTCCTTTTTGGAATGGCTACAACCCAAAAAATCCTACGTGCATGGTATTTTTGGCCATCGATTTTTAAAGACTATATTGAAGTTGTTAAAAAATGTCCACCTTGTCAAATCTTTCAGAAGAAATCACATACCCACCCTGCTCTGGTTCATCCAATAGTTGTTGTCGATCCATTTGCAAAATGGGGCATTGAGTTTATGCAATGTAATCCTACCTCAGTCGGGGGGCATGGTTATATTATCATTGCAATCGATTATTTTACTAAATGGGATGAGGCTATGCCTACATTCCTGAATGATGGAAAAAATGTTTCTTTATTCATATTTAACCACATCATCACTATATTCAAAGTCCTGCAAGCTATCGTAACTGATCACAGATCTCATTTCCTGAGCCAGATGATGGCTGAGCTGAGTGCCAAATTGTGTTTTCATCATGAAAACTCATCCATGTATTATCCACAATCTAATGGAAAAGTAGAATCTATCAATAAAGTATTGAAAACCATGCTTCAATGCATGCTGGGTGATCCAGGATCTTTTCATCGAAGTGACTTATAAATAATTGTATTAAATGAGCATAAATTAAAGTGCACCATTAAAGAAGGAAAAACTCTATAATGAAGAGACATAAGCATCAAATCTGAACACAAAAACTTGATAACGGATTTCGTCCCTGGTGGAATACGTCTTCTAGTCCTGCTCTCAAATGGGTAGGCCTTTTTATTAACTCAACAAAAGAGTTTGGAAAAATACATAAGTATACCTCATTCTAAAATTAAGTTGCAGAAGCTTTGCTCAGATTAGAAAACAGACAACACCACTGAATTCATGGCGTCGAATTACCCAAAAATGGTTGTCTCCACGCTTCAATCCGACTCTGGCACTCCCAGGCCCAAGAGAAATTTTGTCTCACTTTCCATGCCCTGCAACCTACAATTAATTCCACCAAAAATACCTCATAAACCGTGCCTGAACATACCTTCGCACGCCTCTCCTCCGTGCACTAGCAGATTTCAATTTTTAAATAAAAATTGTGGGCAATGTTAACAACAGGGTCGTTTGGCCTATTGGTTGGTGGAGCTATAGTTAAGGCACATACAAAGGGGGAAGTCTCGGGGTCGAGCTCGCGGGCGTCCCCTTTTTGTGTGTTTGTTATAACTTATATGCATATATGTATTGGTGGTTCCTCCAAATTGGACGTAGTTTATATATATTCGTTGGGTTTCCATATCTTACGATGTTCCGCTAGATTTGGCGGACCCGCCATTTTTATTTTTGGAATTTTTTTCTCAGCCCCTCATTGGGCATTTTCCCACTGCCACATGGTAGCCATTGACCGGGCCACATGGAAACCAACCATTGGGCCAGGCTAACCACCTGTATAGTTACCTGCCACATGAGAATATGGTCTTCCACTTCAATTTCCATATCATCCTGCCATGTCACCGTACGATTTGCCACGTGACACTTTTTCATTGGTCCATAGATCGACTTGAAAAATCCAAAAAAGAGTGACATGTGGCAGCCTCTGGTGCTGCCACATCACCATGCTGATGTCATGCTGACACATGTATCCTCTTGCGTGTGCCACATACACTGTATGGATGTTGACATCAACAGTATGGATGTTGACTCATCCCCTGCTGACTAGGCTAGGTTGACCAAACTTTGACCATGAATATATTTATATCCTTAACTCCATTTGACGAGTTGTTTATGCCGTTGGAAATATTGAGATGTGCTCTTTGCAATGTTGAAACTTTCAATGAGTTTCGAGGACTTTGATTTTTTTCCCTTTCTCTATTTGCTGAGGCCATTTTGAGCTTCCTAAGTTGCTCCTGTGAATTCTGAGCTATCCTTAGTCTTCTCTGGATCCTTTTTGGATCACGCCTTCCCACTGAGAGCTTTTTGGACCACCAAAAGATTTCAACAATCAACATATATGTGAGGGAAGAGTTCCCTCACCTTGTCCCTCTCAATCCACTTTGTCTTGCTTGGATGTGTGCCCTTTAAGCCTACTCAAAGATAATCAACATCACCCTTGTGTGAATTCCTCGTCCTTTTGTCCAGGATGATATCTTCCTTTAATGCATCCAAGTACTCAGGAGAAAACTCATCAACTGAAGGTATTGAAACTTCCTCATCTTGATCCATGATCATGGGAGGCTAAAAAAGTTTCAAGTTCTCTACATTTACAGCTGAGTATATCTTCTTATAAGGTGGAAGATCTAGACGAAAAGCATTGGTACCACTTTTCTCCAAAATAGTGAAGGGTCCATAATGAATGGGCTTGAGTTTCTTTCCTTCACCCTTCAATCTCTCCTTTCTGATGTGAAGCCATACTTGGTCTCCAACCTAGAAATGATGATCAAACCTGTGTTTGTCATGCCGAGATTTATACTGTGCTTGATTTTTCTCTAATTGTTCCCTGACTACTTGGTGTACATGTTGGATCCTCTGAATGAACTTGCGGGCTTTGTCTTCATTTCTTTATTCATTTGAATCGACATTTCTCCCATACATCAAGTCCAAAGGAACTTTAGGTAGGTACCCAAAACATGTCTCAAAAGGAAAAAATTGAGTGGAGGAATGTAAGGCTCGGTTGTAAGCATGTTGTACATAGGGTATCTGTTCATCCCATACTTTGGGATGCTTGCTGCAGTAGCCTCGAAGCAAAAGTAACACTGTCCGATTAAAAACCTTTGTTTGTCCATCGGTCAGTGGATGGAAAGAAGTGCTCCTCTTCAACTTGGTATCCATCATTCTCCACAAGCTTGTCCAAAAATACCCAAGGAATCGAGTATCTCTATCCAAGATAATGGATGTGGGTAACCCAAAGTGAACCCAAACATATTGGAAGAAGAGATTAGTAGTCTTCTCAACAATGATCTTCTTTTTACATGGAATTAAGATACATATCTTGCTGAACCTATCCACTACAACATACAAATAGTCATGACCCCTTTTCGACATTGGTAAACCCCCTACAAAAACCATGGAAATACTTTCCCATGGATGGGATGGAACAGGTAGTGGTGAGTATAGCCCAAATTATCTATTAGTGGGATTACAAGTAGAACACATCACACACCCCTTTACATATTTAGTTACAATTGATTTCATTTGAGGCCAGTAACAAAACCTATACAAACGAGCCATAGTTTTTCCCACCCCAAAATTCCCAGACACAAGAGAAGTGTAAGCTTCTCGTATTACATGGACTCGTTCACTTGTAGGAATACATAGCTTTCTAAGATGGTAGAGTAGTTTTCCTTGCAGAAAATAGTT
>ML776925.1:904536-952826 GCA_009831015.1 Picea engelmannii
TTTGAAATGAACCTCCTCCAATATTGGACTACACCTAAGAAGCTTCGTATCTCAGTTACACTTTTGGGCTCAAGCCATTTTACAATTACATCAATCTTGGAAGGATCAATTTTTAATTGTCCTGCTCCTACAATATGACCTAATTACACAAGTGCAGTCTTGCCAAATTAACATTTGGACAATTTTACATACAACTTTTCCCTTTGCAAAGTATCCAATACTTGCTTTACATGCCTCACATGTTCATCCCAAGTCTCACTAAATATAATAATGTCGTCTAAATATACAAGCACAAAATCATCTAGAAAATGTTGAATGCATCATTCATCACACGCATGAAGGTTGTTGGAGCATTACAAAGACCAAATGACATAACTAACCACACAAACAATCCCTGTTTGGTTTTTAACGCAGTCTTCCATGCATCTTGTTCTGCAACCCTAATCTGATGGTATCCACTGCACAAATCTAACTTAGTGAAATAAACACCATTCTTTAACTGATCAAGTAAATCATCTATACGAGGAAGAGGATATCAATTTTTCACCGTGATTTTATTTAAGGCCTGGTAATCGACACACATTCACCATGTTCCATCTTTCTTTGGCACCATCACGATCGGAGAACCACAAGGAGATGAGTTGTGCTTGATGACCCCTTGATATAATAAGCCTTGTAACTACTTCTTGATATCTGTCATCTCTACAACTGACATCCTGTACATGCCCACATTAGGAAGAGGAGAATCCTGTTGAAGATGTATTTCATGTTGGATTTCCCTCTTAGGAGGTAATTCATCTGGTTCCTGGAAAATATCATCAAACTTAGAAACAATATCAATTAATTATTTCTTATGAGAAGGATCACATCCTTGGAAAGCGTCAGATATTCCAACATCTTTCTCCCTTACGACCATGAGTACATATCTCTTATTAGTGTTTATAAGTCTCTTCATTTGTCTTGCACTAACAAGTGTTTTGTTTACCCTCATGTTGTGAGATCTAACAATATATTCCAATCCCCCCTTAGTAAGGTGGTATTTGTTCTCATGACGAAAGAAGACCACTTTTCTATCATAAAGATAAGGACTCCCCAACACTATGCCACATATATCAAGTGATACAACATCCAAATCCACTTCATCAATCAATTTTGAAGCAATAGAAAATCTGACCCTACATTGTTTGGTGACATCAAGTTTTTCTTTATCACATACCCAACCAAGAGGATAAGGCTTTGGATGTGGTTTCATTTCAAGACCCATCTTTTTGACAAGTTCTTTAGATATCAAGTTAACTTGGGAACCCGGATCAAATGATGTATCTATCTTAGTGTGTTTAGATACAACTCTTATATGAAATAATTCATTAATCTTTCGTTCATCATCATGAGATTCATTATTTGAATTTGAACTAGCATGAAGGGAATATTTACCATGTACTCCAACCGCAATGATATTTCCTTCGTCTCCTGAATCAGAACCAAGATCTTGTTGCACTGTAGCAACGGTTTTTGTCTTCCCCTTTCCACCAAAACGTTTTGGTTTCTTCTCTGGATGTAGTTTCCAATAGTGTTCATCATCGTGACCACTTTTCTTGCAATGAGTGCAAGATGGATTTCCTTCTTCTCTCTTTTTCTTTTCCTTCCTTTTAAACTTCTTAAATGGCTTATGTTGGAGATTGGAAGGTTTCTTTGTGGGATATTTTTGAACATGCTTTCCCCTATTCTCAATGTGAGTGGCTTGCACACAAACTTCGTCAAGACTGGTGGGGTTAAACAGTCTCAAAGTATGAAGAATATAACTGTGAAGTGCGCCAATATACTTCATTAAAGTTTCATAAGAATCGAAAGGAATGTTTAATGCCAAATCTTTCTTCCTAAATTCTTCTTTGAAACTTTGTACAGTTTGACCTTTACTTTGTCTTAAAGTTTTCCATTCCATCATTGCTTTATGTAAATAACCCAATAGATAAAACTGATTCCTTATCTCTGATTTAAATTATGACCATGAGGAAAGAAGATTACCACACTTACTTTTGTCCTGAAGTTTTGTCTCCCACCATAAGAGAGTGGTGCCTTCCAACAGAAGAGAATCCAATATCTTTGTTGGTTGCAACAGAAAGAGACACTCGAGTTTGTTGCCATCTCTTAAGAGGAAAGTCATTGAATCTTGTCAGATTGTGGAGTCCATTCAATGCTTTTGCTAGAAAAAGCACGTTGTTGGTTTCGATAGACATTTGCACAATCGATTTAATTGCAGATTTGGTGGGATTTCCCAACGATATGTGTGCAGATCTGTAGAGGATCGATATTAGGTTTAATAGCCACGTGGATTGTCTCAAATTAAATATGTCGATCCATGATCCAACAAACTTACAACCAATGATGAAATAAATGAGATTGCCAGTTATCCGAGAATCGTTAGACAATTATGCTAGGATGCGAGGGTTTTAGCAATTCATTACACCAACAAAAATCCTCATGACAGATACTTTCAGAATTCCATTAAATATCATGTCGAAATGGAACGTTTTCTCTTGCTCCTTTTGCAACATTGAATTTCCAGAAGGATTTACTGCTCAGATCACATTGTGTGCAGTTACCGACGGGGCCTAAAAGAAGTGTAAGATCATAGCATTCCTTTTTCTTATCCATACAAATGTGGTATTTTCATTCAAATTTTGGTTGGTGCAAATTCTCATGAGATGATATGGAGTTAAAAATTTGGAGATACTCCTCGTTATATCATTTCTGATGGAGAAGTCTTGCATGCACATTTTCCTAAACACTGACATGAGACCTCATCAAAACCCTCGATATCTTAGCCTCTGCATTGATGGTTGGGCCTATGCCATTCCACAACATCGAGGAATAGATCGAAGGTGGAGCGCTTGGACATTACACCAATTATTGGGCGCCAAAGCACAGGGCCGAGACCACTTATACACAGAGGGAAATGTTTGATGACTAAGTCCAAGGTTATATGGAGTTGATAACCATGGGATCGATAACTTTGGTACAAATTTGGCGAGGGTGAAAACGTTGAATAGTCACGTCATCTAAATCGCCAAGGTTCTCACCAGATATATCGCTCGTTGATAGTCGACTTCCGCCTTATTATAACCACATGCCATGTTTACTCCATGGTTTGGCGATGAAATTGTTGTTGCAGTTGTCTACAGATTGAAAGCAGAGAGTACGGGTGGTTTGCTGAGCAGATCAAGCATTGAAAGCTCCAGGAAACCAATCCAATGACAATTCTTTTTATGTGGAGGAGAGCGTTATCACGCAGACGAGGAAAACAAATGGTTTTTTCGTAGGCACGGTAGCGTTCTTCTTGTCCTAAGTTGATGGTTAGCGCCTGAGCTTAATGGAAGCATGTTTGAAATTGACAGGTAATAGATATTATTGTTTCTATTGTGGTCGTCATTTGCAGACAAATATATCGTTTTTTTTTCTATCATAAATTCCAACACAGGTTTTGATGGCATTAAAATTCATGATACTCATGGATATCGTCTTGACTAAAGAAATTGCCTATAGAGAAATTGCAAAGAATTATTGTGAAAAAAATGCGATGTGAAAGAATGTTATGGGCACTATTTCCAACAAGAAAATCACAGTCAACTAATTTCCAACAGGTCACGCCCATGTTACTCGCTTGGAATCAAAACAAATTTCATTTTTGGGTTATATAGATTGATAAAGCACCAAAGTCAATATTTGAACCGCACCGTCCGAATCTTTACATGAAAAAGGCGATCTATTTATAGTCAAACTTCGTTGTCAATCTCAATGAGTGGTTACAATGGATTATCTTATGGTATTTTGAGATTTTGCATATAATTTCCATACATTTGATTATGTTTTGCACCAAAAAGTGGATTAAAACTTGGGATAAGTTTTATTGGGACAACACCACTTCCAATTGAAGGCTATAGAGTCTACCATTCTTGCAAAACTATTGTACTTTTGATAATGTTGCCATGATTTGTAGTGGGGTTTGTGAGTTTACCTTCTAGTGCATATTTTGGCCATGATGCACATTTTTGTAATGGGTACATAGAACCATAGAAGTTTCCCATTGGTGCATATCTCAACATCAGATTCGGCATAAAAATTGCCTTGAAACTTGATGTAAAAGCATTGCGATGAGATTGAAAACCATAGAGTTGCTCGACTATGCGACATTTTTGGCACATTAAAAAGGCCTTGTAATTTGATGTAAATGTGATTATGAAGCATTGGAAAAAGGGATTTTTAGCCACTCTTGTGTGAGGAGAGTGAGAGGCGTTAATTTTTCACCTTAAGCCTTAATTGGCTTCATTGTAAACATCATGTAATCAGTTGAATGGGGCGATTTGCCTAAGCCATTTTGGCATTCCTTGTAAACTTGACCAAAGAGTGTATTTATAAACTCTTGGAAAGTAAGATACTCCAAAGATTGTAATACATGTATCATTATCTATAGGCTACAAGTTATGCAGATGTGGGCTTCAACATTTTAGCTCCGAAGAACAGAGGCGAAGGAGACATGGATGTTTCTTTTTCCAAACATTTGCTTTGCAACAATTGCAAGTGTTGGCTTTACATTTTGATTCCAAAGTACGTGGGTGAAGGAGTCTTGAAGGAATGTGCCTTTTGAAGACATTTGCATACAGATACAATTGATACTTTTGGAGACCAAAAGTTTATTTTGTGGGGAAGTGTGATCCGGGCGGATCTCCACACATGGAAGGGACTTTACTTTGTTCACCAACTTTATTTGAATTTGACAACAAAGTGGTGAAAGTGGTGAATTTATGCTTTTATGAGTTTTATTTTCTCATGCATTTTATTAATGCTTTGTGAGAAAAAGGTCTCATGCATTCTTATGCTTTTATGAGATGCTCATGCATTTAATTATGCTTTATGAGCTTTTGGAAAAAATCATACATTATTATTCACTTTTGATGTAAAATGATTAATACTTTTGAGGGAAATTAGACTCACGTATTTATCAATAAATTATAATTTTGGAAATTGGTTTTTATGTGAGAAACCACATCACACCAATTTTCCATTATTCTCAATTATAGGTTGAAAGAATCAAGGGAATGGTTGAAGGGTCTTTGGGTGGTTTTGAGACTTTTCCCATTATGTGCTTGAAGATAGTTTGAGATCCTACTTTTATGGATCTTGTTTTTCCTCTTTTGTAATTAGATCCTATTATTGTCAATCTAGGAATTAATGCTCTTTTTTAAGAGAGAGTGAGGAAAAAATATATAATGCCTTATGTGAGCCCTATGAAGGGGAGAAGGAGAGTAATGAGGAATTAATGAGTGGAGTTAGAGATCCATAGTGCTACTACTCCTAAGCATTGAGAGACTTATTCATGTAAGGAATTATCCTTCTGGATGTATGGAGAGATATGAGTGTGAGTAGTCTTCTTGAATCCTCATTGAAGGATAAGGCATCTCTTATGTAATAACTTATGAGAAGGTACCAACATATTTTGAAGAAGGAATAAAAGCGATCTGTATTTCAATTGAAGTGGGTCCAGAGACGTAGCCTAGGAGGGCTGAACTCCATTACCAACATCCATTGTCTCTCTCTTGTCTTTTCATGTGATTTATTCCATTTGAGTTCATGTATGTAATGTATTATTGTTTAAAATCATGGTTAATCATGGACTCATATGACCTTTTAATCCTTGTGCAATTAATTCGTCAAAAAATGATTCTCGATTGAAAAATTGTGTAGAGTAAGTACTTGTCCATTTTCAGATCAATAGGGGTGAACAAAAAAAATTGGCACTTACAAATTTTCTCGGCACTCTGGGCTTACCGGAATTCCATTAAAACCACCACTGGATTCAAATATTTCCAGTTGGTATATGGTTTAGAAGCGGTGTTTCCAATCAAATGCGAAATTCCATCTTTAACGGTAGCAGTAGAACTTTTTCCAAATACCTCCACTGAGGAACAACATTTTATATACTTGGAGAAACTTGACGAGACTCATCGTGATGCTTCTCTTGCTAATGAGACATATCAAAAATGTATTAAGAATCAATAAGATAGGTTTTTCCAACCTTGCACCTTTTCATAAGGAGACTTAGTCTTGGTCTATGACCAAGACCATGATAAACTAGGGGAAGGAAAACTAGAAGCTATGTGGCGTGTACCTTAAATCGTGAAACTTGTGCTACATAAAGGTTCTTACAAGATAATCGACTGTGATGTAATCTCCTTAAAGGAGCCCCGGAATGGGCTCTATTTGAAAAAGTACTATGCTTAGGGGCATCTTGCATGTGTGCTTTGTACATTTTTGTACCATATGTTTTGGTTTGGTGTGTGTATTTGCTTTTGTGTGAGAGATTTTGTTTCACCCATAGATACTTATCCTGCTTTGTGCTTGAATGCACAGATTCCAGTGTTCTTTCCCGTACATTTTGGATTTGCAGATAATGCTAGTCGACAGACCCATAACTTGGCTTCTATAGCTTGGACCATTTACCATTATGGTGAGTTGGTGAGTACAGGATGGATTTGTCTTGGTCCCACAACCAATAATGTTGTAGAATATCACACCGTGATTATACTTTTGACCGAGGTTGCCTCTCTTGGTATATCTCATATGATTGTCAGTCTCAACTCTCAACTCGTGGTTTTTCAATTGAATAACATTTATTCTATCTGTAATCCAACATTGTTACGTCTTTATTTAATGGTTCGTTGTCTCGAAAGATCATTTTCTTACATCGAATATCAACATATTTCGAGAGAATTTAACATTATTACTGATTCACTAGAAAATTATATGTTAGATTGGCATCTTGCACATAGATAAATGTTCAAAACCATAAAACATACATGACAACATGAAAATGAAAACATTTCACTGCAAGATAAGTAGCCGGAACAAAATCCATATATATATATATATATATATATATATATATATATATATATAAGTAGCAAAAGTGTGTCATACATATTTCCAAAAAAGTACACAATGGTAAAAAACTTAGGCTACATGGCCTATACACCATCATCTCAAAATACATAACAACATCTATCAGGAAACTCTATTAGTCTTCATGTGGTGCATAGTGCTCATGGTAGTAAGTAACTTCTCTAGCTAGTTGGCGTAGAAGGTGATTCATGCCATTAGACACACCCACTACGTGACTTTTCAAGTGATGAGGGATATCCAAAAGGTGCATTGAGGGGCCTCCCATGGTTAAACCCCTCAGGTTCCTCTCCACGTCCAGAATTTCTCAACCATTATCACCTGCCCCTATCTATAGGGTGTCTCTGCATTGAGCATATGTTGACATGTACCATCATGATGGAATGGTCCTTGATCTACAAGATCAATTTATAAGTTAATCCCTTTGTACAACAAAAATAAATCACATACATTAAAACTTTTAAAAAATAGAAGATTATGAGGTCATGTTCTTTAAAGTCTCACCTGAAGCATCCCACTGTGCTCCTTGCGGGAGGACCAAGTCCGTACTTCCCCAAAAATCCATACCAGCATAAGGTAAATCATCTATCATAGGTATCTTTTTATTCCACTAATCAAAGAAATCAACGTCAAAAGAAAAAACTAGACGGTCGACCCTTAGTCGAGCCGAGAAACTTGTCCATTTCTTCATTCGTGGTTCAATGATTGGATGTGTAGGCATGTGAATTTGTAGATGCAACATTGTAACTCTATCCAAAAAGAATGATACTAGAAGAGCGCCACATCCAAACTACTTTTTTCTTCCCCATCTTACATCTTGTGATTTGATCCTTCAAATTAGTCAACACACTGGTACACCAGTTGAAAATATTTGGTTCCATGCACTCAACTACATAGGACATATTGGATTTGGAGATTAGGTGAGGAAAAGTGATCCATGATAATTTAGTAATGGTAAATGTGATAGTGAAGAGAGGACGATCTACTATCTCTTTGATGGAAATCTTGGCACCAGTCTTGCGGGATCCTGCTCGACAAAACTCTAAAACATAACTGTCAGTGGTCCTATGTGTGCTACGGGATCCAGATAGTACAATAGGTGCTCCACATTTTGAGAGACCTGTCAGAAAATATATGTCCACAAGCTTGAACTCATGGTTATGAGGGCCAACTCTAAAAACCTGTTTGTTTACATCCCACATTGCTATTAAATGCTCCAAAATCATCACCTCTTTTCTCATACTCTGGGTTTTGAATAACTTCAACAACCCATAGTTCCTAAGAGCATTTATGGTTTGTTGATCTTGCAAAGAAGAAAAATCATCAATTTTGTTCTCTCATTCCTTCCATTCCAACATGGTGGCAAGAAATCTCCTGAAAAAGACAAGAAAAATCATTATTAAAAATTTGATACCAAAATGGTTCTTTTTTGTTAAGTAAAACTCAATTTTTTTAAAAACATTTTGCGCCTGATTCCCCCTCTGATCGAGCTATGGGGTGTCAATTGTCCCTTTCCATGTCATGCGGGGTGTTGATGATGCCCCTCACGACAGTCTAAGGTAGTGTCACTACTCGAGGGCACCATTAAAGACCTATCTTGGCTCAAATACCAAGAAAATTTGCATGAAATGAAAAAATGAAACCATGAAAAGGTAGAGGATGGAAAGAGTGCTTACCTGGTCCAGTTGATAGTTGAGATAATGCTCCATATCTCCCAAGATCAATAATAAAAGAATCGCTTAGAAAGGGGTAAAAATAACAAATCTTACAAGGTGAAGTGAAAATGAATTAGAATTTGGCCCCATTTTAACATTTTAACTACTTCATTTTTATCCACTTTCATATTAAATTATCCTAAAAGAGCTATTTTTATTCTTTTTGTTGATTTCTATCAATATCTCTAACACTCTTTTTGCCTAGACATGGTATGTTTGGTAGGTTACTAGGAAGCAAAACACTTTGATGACCTCGTTCTCAAAGAGAATTATTAGACTTTATTCGAGCTCTTAAAACAACGAAACATCGTCTGTCGAGCGATAGTTTAACCCTTTTTCAGTCTCATCAGAATAACTATGAAAAATGAATACTCTAACCACTTTGTTTAGAAGAGTTCTCTCTTGTATCATTTTATACGTTTTCAGGCCCGAGGGATTAAAATTTACGAAAAAGTCAACTTTGGAGTTTCCTTTAAGTTCTTTTAAAAATACCTAAACATGAAAAACCACCAAGTTTACCTTCTCTAGAATTTTAAAATTATTCATTGAAGGACCCATTTGGGATCGAACTCTTACTTCTTTAGGTTTGTTAAGAATGTGAAGAGGAACTTACCGAAGGTTAGTTATACCGAGCATTTTTTATCTTCAAGCTTGTTAAAAAACAAAGAGGTACTCATCTATCTAGACGAGGGAAAAATTTGGGAAGTAGGTCAAGATTTTGAAAAATTACAACAATTGTTCTTAGTTTCCCTTGAACATGGCACCTAACTGTATTCCTCTTACGATTGGGTAATCCGCTTGTCTCCGATTCACACTAATTCTATGTGTCGTCATACTCTTTCAATTCCTTCGAAGAGAACCTTTGGTTGTCATCACATTATGTTTGGATTTATTCCTTGTCGAGTCAATGTTGCCAAGTCACTTGTCGTGCCGTGCAATGTTCAAGGGAAGTCTCAGCCTCAATCAACCTCTATAATATTATCCATTTTCATACCTGTGTCAGTCTGTCCATATTTGCTGTATCATCTCAAATCACTATCCTAATTAGTTTCGTGTCGATGATGGGTGATACATCATGGTCTTCCTTCGACAAGTCTATTCCCTTTAACTTCAACACATTATCTAGGAGTCATATTTAGAAGCCAATTAGTGCCTTGGAACCTGCATGCCTCAATGACAGGTTTCCTCGCTTTCGAGAATGGGTTTACATCATTGGCTCCTGATCAGAAGATTCTGTCTAATGTTTAACTTCATCTCATTGATTCACATTCGTTGGATTGTACTAAGGTACCTTGGGAGTCATTGACATCACCAGTGATTTCCCTCTCACTTGTTAATGGTATACATTAATGACCGGTAATAAAGTGGTTTCTACCATGTTCAACATAAACACATGTATTCTCATGGTTAGAATAATACTAGTTTGGGATTGGGATGAAGACCCTAGGAATATTTTTGGCACCTACTAGTGCTATGTTCCTAACCCAGGTTGCGATGGAGATCAATCTCACTGATGTACATTGTCACATAGATCCACTTTGTATTGGTCCATGGCTATGTTGTTATCATATTGTAGCTCCACTATGTACTTTTTTGTGGCTACGACTTGATTTATTCATGAAGGTATGGATCCACGTTGTATGTCTTATGGCCATATCCTTAGTCAGTACTGTCATGGATCTGTAATGTATTGGTTGACGACCATGCTACGAGTCTAATTTGCACCGAGCATGGGTATTCCTACCTCGGGATGATTCATATATATGATGTTTGATGTTTTCCTACAGCTTCCATCTGACTCTCCTATTCCCACACCCCTTGGCACACATCATTTTGTAAAGTGTTTCGATGATCAATAATGTTTTGACCTCACACTTTAGGGGGAAATATGTTACATGCAAAATAGTCACATATAAGTGTTGCACCTTGGTTTCACATCCCCGACACCATGGAAAACATTTTGTCATGTTCCCTAGCTATCAAAGAGAAGAAAATCCACTTTCTGAAGGTCAAACACATTATATTCCCCCTTGTGTATTGGCTTAGTTGGAGCATTGATGCCCCCCCTGCCATGGCTTAGGGAGTGTCATCCTTAGGGTGATGCCTCTTGCTAGACAGGGAGGGGCTGTCACCGACACCTCATGTCATGAGTGAAGGGATATTCATCTTTGTTTGGGTGGTTTTAACCAATCCCACCTTATTCTATGGGTCAACTCCAACATACTTTTGGTGTTTATGATCGAGGGATGACTCATAAGCTTGAGTCTCTCTTTTTTGGGTAATCAATCCTAACTTATGGAGGAAATATCTCAACCTTCCTTTGATATCCTAAGTTGGTTAAACCTCCCAAGCCTCTATATAAACAAGGCCTCTCAAGGGTGGAAGATATTAGACAAAGTTAAGGTCTGAAGAATATCAAATCATTGGTTCATTTGTCAGCATAGAGTGAGGGGTTGGATAGGAGGAGCATTGGAGGAAGCTTGCTCAACATCAAAATGATTGTAAGTATTGTCCATTGTTTCTCATGAGTATAATATTGGCCTATTCCCATACTTTTGTCTCATTTAGTTTACATATGAATGTCATGCTCGTTTCACTTAGTTAGACTTGCTTTCATCTAACTCTGGGCAAGTAGTAGAAGAGGAAGATCGTTCTGTCTAAGTACAGGGAGATTGTGTTCAAGCTAGGACTGGATCCAACATTAGAGAAACAAGGAAAAACGAAGACAACCTTCGAAAAAGGTGCACTCTTACTTCCTCTTCCCTCTTCTCATTTTCATGTGTGAATAGACATGAGCAAGGGATTTTAGTGTCCATTTGATCTATTATGTCTTAGCTGAAGAAAACCCGGCTAAGGAGAGATTAACCTGTCCGCAGGGTAAGGTTTCTCACAACATCACACATACCTTGAAAGAAGTGTTTCGAACCTTGTATGTTCGGCTCCATCTAAACACTAGTTCTTATAATTATGGGTCGTGGCACATTGAGTTTCTCTTTTTCATATCTGAACTTATGAATTAAAATCTTAAAGGTAGGGAATTGTTGCTTTGCAACTTACCCTATTTAAAAGTTTAGATTACTCGAAAAGAGGTTTAAGATTTGAATTCCCTTTAAACTCATAGTTAAAAAAAATGAAATGTGTTTGGAAGAGTAAGGTTGCTCACTAACTGAGTAAGTTTAGAAGATCCTTTAAAATTTTTGAACTCTAACTTCATAGTTAGAAAACATTGGCACTTTTTTAAGGAGTAAAAGAACCTTTATGAACGGTTGGATCTTTAAAGTCTCATATTTAGAATATTTTTGAGTGATTGAAGGAGAAAATATAAATTGATGTCTCTCTATACTGTCATACTTAAGGAATTTTTATTATTTAGAAGATATCAAATTGAATCTAGGAGACCTTATATGAAATGAGGTCTATTCATGATGTGCATATGTGTATACAAACATCCATCCAAACCATTTCATTTTTTTGGAAATAATTTAATTATTTTGATAATAAATGACCACTTTATTGTATATGCGTAAACATGAGGAGAAAGCATGGTCAATATTCAACACACACATGTATGTACACAAATATCTTAGATATCATATTATTCCTTCTAATGAAAAAGTATGAGAGTTAAATTTAGTCATTTGGTGTTATATAAATAAATAATAATAAAAGGAATATAATAATTATTCTAAAAGGGGTCATAATAATTAATTTTTATGGATATTTAAGTGATTGAAGAAAATGGTAAAATAAATAACAACAATTATGAAGAAACCCTAAAATATAATAAAGAATTAAATAAAGGATTCTAGAGATCAGGTTCTTTACCACAGATGGACTCTATTTAAAAAAGGAAAAAAAGGAGAAATACACATCTTTTTTGTACATCTCTCATTTGGCTGAGCCATAGAGAGGGAAAAGCTAAAGATTCACTGAATGAGTAGTGGATTGAGGGCTCGGGGGTGACGTGCTACTAAAGATAAAATAGCAAGGTTTATTGTTGGGTGGAGAGTCGTCCCCCACTTTTTGTTTTGGTCATGAAGTCAATGATCAAGGTATGGTTCTTCGCCATAGGTAAGTTCCTTACATGTGCTCATCTCAATAAGAAGTATTGATGAAGAATCAATGGTTATTTGGATTGATTTATGGTAATTTTGTATTTCCTTTAGTAGATATTGTTATTACATGGATAAATGTTTGCTTGTATTTTGTTTAGTGAAATAGGAGATTACATATGGTATTAGAGTGTAGGTTCTAACCCTTAAGACCTATGGACATTTCCAATTAGGTTAAAAAAATGGATCTAACTTATTCCCTTATAGTGTCTCTTCGTCCCTAGTGAGATTTGAAAATAAAACTAAAATATAAATATGAAATCATATAACTAAAATATAGTATAAATATATAGTAAACCTGAAGTATAAATATGAAATGGTATATCAAATAAATCACCATCTACCTCTTCTATTTGGGCTATACAAAAGAGTTGAATGAGAAGATCATACCAAACTTATATTACAAGTTTTCCCTTCTTAATGTTCTTCCCATGAAGAATATAGAATAAATATTCTTCATGGATAGATACCAATTTTGATACAAGACCTAGGTAAAATATTAATGGTAGAATATTAGAAGTTAGAAAAATAGAAATTAGGTTGTTACCATTCTTAGTATGGTAAAAATAACCATCCTCAACGTTCCATAAGGTATTCAAAAGCCAACAAATGAATCCAAGATTGAAATGTTTCACCGTGTCTAATGTTTCATATATTTTAATAGTAATCTAAATTCACCATTGCATCTTTGTGCTAATCTATGAGGTTAAATCCACCAAATGCATTCTATGTTCTATTGGCACCAACAATGGAATCAACATAGATTCACTACAGCTAGATACATAGATTTTTTGAGTTAGTATGTATGTTTTTTCTATATCCTTGGATTTTGACATCCTTTCAGTTATTTAGTGCCACAATTTTCATGTTGGGATTATTATTTCTTAGCAGTCACATGTGGCTAACTTATGAACCTAGTTTCATTTCCCTAGCGTTTTATGTTGTTCCTAGTTATGTGGTGTGACCTAGGTGTCTCCTTACAACCACCATAATCATGCTAGTCATTTGAGAGGCCATGCCTCCAGTATCCACTATATAATCCATCTTCAATCATTGCAACCATAACAAGTAGACTAGTTTGGCTTTACATTGCATCTTCAAGAACCTCATCTAACATACTTGGCACGCAGTAATTTTCAGAGAATAAGTAAATAGAAATGTATCATACATCTAGACCCATGCATCAGAAACATGTCTTTGACTACTCCTTGGCTAAAATTCTGATCTAGATTTAGATCATAATAGCAAACATATTAACAAACACATGAAGTAATCCCAAGTAATGAAATAGTGTCCTATCCATTTAAACGTGGTTATTAAGATATTGATTAATTGGTTGAAAGTTCATATAAATAATGAAACAAACTTAAGTGTACCATTCATATACTTTTAGCAAGATACTTGTGGCTTCTTTCTTTTATCTAGTGCAAAAATTACACCAGTTAGAACATCCATACCATGCATACATCGATTTATGAAATAAAGTTGACATATGCATGCCATGCATTATATCTGTCATATGAAGGTCGAAGAAAGAAACAATTGGTCAAGCTCAGGTCCATTTTTGTCTTTATTGTTTTTCCAGTATGTTTTTTACTAGGTTCTACATCTATTCAGGAACTCAACCAACAATTTGTTTGGTCTATCCAGCTCCAAAAAATATCTCTTTTTTCTATCTTTGGAAGGCTCAATTGGGAAGGGTGATCCAGAAGGATCCCCACAACTGATCCATCAAATGGTCTCAAATATTTGAAAAATATTAACATTCAATAAACCACATGGATTGAACAATTTTCCCAAGTTTCCCAAGGTTATGTGCATAGACTACAAAAGTGCAGAGTTAAAATCAAAATTTAAGATACCTGGGTAGCCTCATTTAGACCATCAATTTCAATAAGAATCTATTAAATATTAAAATATGGATCATGATACAATTCGTAACATACAAATATGTATGCCTTCCACCCTTTATATGAGTGGTTATCCATGCAGATCAATAATTGTGTCGATTTGCATGTTTTGACAATATGGCACCAAACTTTCCGAGATGGAAAAACAAGTAATGATATGCCAATTTTCTAGTCAAGAAAATTTACTCTCTACACCAAGATCCACCTCTTTTTTAGGATCATATAAGTGAAAAAGTTGGAAAGTCCTGCCCAAGCACAGAATATCATGATCGATACCAATCTAGACTCTGTGGAAGCCTACTTGAAACTAAACCCAAGGAGATCTTGAGTGCATGTAGTTGTGTTGGTTTTGTCACTTGGGTGAGAAAAACAACAATACTTGCATGTCTATATGAGCTTTCTAGACAAGACAAAAGTTTATGAGTGGGTTAAACAAGCCAAACACATGTATAAGCAAATAAATAAAACTAAAACAAGTAAGAAATAAAATTTAGAAACCATGAAAAATTTAGAACCATAAAAATCAACCAATGAACAACATAATGCTACCAATGGATCAATAGATAATTAGGCAAAACAATGTAGAGAAAATGAGGAATTATGAGTCCCCTCTTCCTCATTGGGATGGCTCTTGAGTTCCCTAATGTAGAGCTCTTCATAAAATGGAAGAAATTGGCAAATGGTGAAGAACAACAATGCCTATTCCCTCAAGAGGTGAGCAAAATGGCCTATTGCAATGATGCTTGAAGGATCCAAAGAGAAAAGAAGATTCTCAAGGAAGAATTATTGCATCATAACAATACTATGAAGATCTTGGTTTCTTAGTGCACCCATGGCTCTTATATATAACATTTCTACAAGGAAAAATGTAATTGGTTCTTGGTGTGAACAAAGGGCGGTTTAGGGAACCATCTAGTCCTCGGCCAACCCCCCATTCAAATTTCCCTCAGATATGAAGGTCAAATAGTGCTGGGAGCTGGTCCATAAGTGGTTGAGGGGCCAACAATATCCATAAATGCGTCGTTAATAGAAGTGTGCGTATTTTCTTGTACATAGTCGCGCACTTGGCACATTGTGTGCTTTGAGAGATTTTTTGGCCCATGCACACCGCGCACCGTGCGTGCACTTCCTTTGGTGAATTTGCGCATGCCAATTTTTGATCCAATTGTATAGTTTTTTTCCTTTTGAATGCATTTCGGTGTTGCAGGTGAACTAATTGATGTTGGCATTGCTGCGTTTCTATAACCATTTGCGTGCAATGTTGTGGACGATATGTCAATGATAACAGATGCCCCCTGGTGTGTGAGTTTAGGAGAATACGTATAGCCAGAATACATTGATGTTTCTTTTACTGAGAGTGCCATTATAATGAAGAGTGCTGAGAGGAACTGTAAGAGAGATCTGCCAGAGGGAGAGGGAAAACTGTGGGACCCAAACCTTTCTCTAGGGAGAAAAAAAAATATGTGTACAAATGAGGCGGGTGTTGAGTTGAGAAAAAGGTACAAATATCCTCCTTATCACCATGGTTTATGATATAAAATCGATTGTCTTTTCTATTAAATAGAGATAATTAGGGAATAAAATGATAAAAAAGTCTTCTGGAAATATTGTTGAGTGATATTAGGTAATTTCTGAATTTCGTTTGAATTGTTTGATTTTATTGCAGGAATGGACAAATATTGTTAAAATCAAGATATCTAAGGATATTTTGAAGTTGCTTAGGCTATTGGAGGTTGAAGAAATCAGGCGCAAATTTTTTTTGAGGAAGATTGATTCTCTACTTGTAATATTTATAGATAGTAAAAGAAATCATGAGGATCTCTTGATCCTCGGGATAGCTTAATTTACCCATATCATTGTAATAAGTAGAGGGAAATGAACCCTAGAGAATCATCCAAGAAATTTATCCAAGCATTCAAATCTCTGAATTTCTTTGTACCAGTAGTCCATTGTAAATTTTGTACCAGCTATGGAATTAATAGAAGCTTTGAGTGTTTTTACCATCTTTGCATACTGAGTTTCTAGCAGCAGTACTTCTGAAGACCGTGGGCCTAGGTGGAAGGAGTTACCATCTCAATCTGTAATCGTATCAATTTGATTTCAGTTCTGTGATTTAAATTTCTTTTCAATAGTAAAATAAATGCGTGAGTGTGTTGATGTTTTCATAAATTAGTTATGCTATTTGATTACAGAGGATAGATGTTTCATCTGAATGCTATCGATTATTTTTCTATTTCCCATTGTTGTAGTTTGTTGATCAACAGTTTCTCTTATTTTCATACATTGTTCCTTTTATTAAGTTAGCATTTGTTGTTCCTTTCTCTTAATTTAGCATTTGTTGTTCCTTTCGTTTAAAGTACATTTTTTGTTTCTTATCAATTTTACAGTATGTAGTTGTTATTTTCCATCAAGTTAGATAGTCATTGATAGATTGGTTTATTGAATTATTTCCATAGAATCAATTACTGCTTCTTAGCTAGATGAATTCAACAATTTGATTAATGCCCTTAATTCATAATCATGTTTTAGATTAGATTATAATTTTGTTAAGTAGATATCTTAGTTTCAGAGTTTTAATCAATGTATGAGGAAATTGATTGTTGATAAACTTAGATTTTCTTTGACTACACGATTTTATCCTCTACATCTATCTGCATAGACTTTGTTGATATTCTTGAAATAAAAGACGAATCCATGGCTGATAAATTAATGTTAAACTAAGGTTGTTTTAAGACATCTTTAGAGCCCAACATTTTGGTGCGGTTCCCAGGGAGAATGTCAAATATAACATAGGTTGCATCTCTGGAGGATGAGGTATTGAAAACGAAAGGTAAGAACCTACGTAGGCAATAAGTAAAATGATTATGCAAGCGCCTACCTTCAACTGATATAGAGGTCACATAAGCACTTAGAATTGTGTGTGAAGTGCGTATGACTAAGAAGAAAGAACCTGAAAAACCAAAACCCCCACCAAAAACTACAAAATCCCAGGGCTCGGTGCCCCTTGGAAGAAGCACTTTCATAGGCAACATCATCCGAAAATTTGAATCTCAATCCTCGGTTGGACCCTGGAAAGGTTCTACCTGAATCCCTCAAGTAGCAAATTCACCAATTGCAGCTCATGCCGAGGTTCATAGAAGAACTGAAGGGACTAAAAAAAGTTTTCAAATTACAGATTGTCCACCTCTCATCCCTTTAGATGAGGGAAACTCTTGTAATCTGGAAGAAGGAGAAGGGGAGACCAATGGGGTCTCTAAAGAAAACCCATCACCACCACCTGATCTTGGATCTTCTGTGATAGGAGAAGGTACACCTGAAATCCCAGATAGAGGTAGTGAGATTAAATCCCATAGGGGATCAAGTAATCAATCACCCAAAATAGAACACCTAGGCCAAGAAATTCCTGAATATTATTGGCATATTTTCGACGAAATAACACAACCAAATCAACCACAAGCCCAAATTTCCACTTTGTAATATCCGATAGTTGATCCAGTTGCTAATGCCCCCATGAAAGCCATCCCATTATAGAATATGCCAACCTTTCATGGATTAATTTCAGAGGACCCTGATGCGTTCTTATTCGAATTTGATGTTCTGTGTAGAGGATATGACTACACCTCTGAACCTCATAAACTAAAGTTGTTCCCTTCCACCTTGAAAGGAGAATATTTGCACTTGTTTATGGGATTAGGAGGAGGAACCATAAATTCATGGGATTAAATGAAACAAACCTTCCTCACAAAATATCAGGATTATTGTAGAACCAGGGATATAAAATATGAAATCTTTCAAATGACTGCAAAAGAAAACGAGACACTAAAGGAATATGTTGAAATATTTCAGTATAACTTGCAAATATCATCGTACGACACACTACCAGGTGAGGTACTTAAAGCCACTTTGATAAAAGGAATGAAGGATGAATGGGTATAAACACTGAATTTAATGGGGAAGGGTGATATTTATCAAGAAACTTATGATAATATTATCTTATTGTGCATCAGGTGCTCACGTGGAAGTACACAGACTAGATCAGGAATCTGGGCTACCCTCACTAGTAATAGCAACATTACTAGTGGGGGTGTCACCCGAGCCCAAGTTGGTAATCTATTAGAGAATTTAAAAGTTGATATTTTGAGTACTCTGACTACACAATTGGATGTTTTGTAGGCTAAGTAGAAATAGGCAGAAGCAGAACAGTCTTTGGCCATATTTTTCCACCGATGCAGAAAGAAACATGGTTTGAGGGAATGTCCTTTGGATGTGGTTTGGGTGTGTGCTATCTATGCCAAAGACCATGCAACAAAACAATGCCCATCGCTCCAAGGACTAAAAGTTGTCTTTAAAGAGGAAGAAGAGGAAACAAAACCAGTATATCTAATGGCTCAACATCGGCAATGGTAGGATCATCCCCCAGGTACACTACAAGATCCTTCCTCTTTCTTTTCTAGACAGTATAATAAGAAACAAAATTATGGAAACACATGGCAGGTCCAGCCATTTTCTAACCCCACCTGAAAGTCCCAACAATATCCTACTACACCCTGGCCAAATCAATCAGCTACAAATCCCACCTGGCGTAACTCACAATACCCTACCCCATCCTGGAAAAATCCAAGTAATAATCCCTATCCTTCACAGTGAACTAGAACAATTGCCCAAGCCCCCAATTGGAATCAAAACTAGCAGTGCCCCATGGGGATGACTTATCAACCCATGGGGATGGCTCCTCAAGCTCAACCCACTTTACAAGCTCTACTCTAATTACCCCAGAATCCTCAATCCCAGATGCGCCCTCAATTACCATCTCAACCTAAATCCTAATAATAGACCAGCCCATCTTGTGAAAATTATTGAGAATTTGGACTGGGAAGTCAACTCTGTTGGGTGCAACGAACTTCGGTTGAGGTCATGGCACATAATTTCTCCTGAATAAGGTAACATTCACCAAGAGTAGGAGAATGAAAGTAATATACAACCAACAATAACACCCTCGACTGTGGTTATAACAGAAGAAGTAGAGCAAGGGGGAAACACAGTCAAGCAACAAAATCCTGATGAGAACGTGATTCCTCCTCCCCCGTTTCCCGAAAGGCTGATGATAGAAAAACCAGTTGTATACCGTAACTTCGATATTGTAGGGGAACTAAAGAACTTCTATGTTAATATTCCACTCCTGCAGGTTCTGCAAGACATCCTAATTTATGCAAAGACAATTAAGGAATTATGTGGGAAGAATCCTGTTAAGAAAGATAAAAATCCATCAATTGTTCGCGTGGTAGGATCCTTGTCTGATCTCATTCTAGGTAAATAGGAGCCTGTCAAGTATGCAGACCCAGGGAATCCCATAGTAATAGTTCAAATACAGGGTTTTTCTTTTCCAAATACACTAGTGGATTTGGGGGAAGCCATTAATATCCTAACCATCGAGACCTGTAACATCTTGGGTTTCACCTCCTTTGAACCTACAATTATGTTACAATTGGCTAATAGATCAGTGGTTAGACCAGTCGACACATTACAAGATATAGCGATTTTTGTCGACTCTTGGGAATACCCAACTGGTTTCCTCATTATCAACACGAGAAGTGGACTTGATGGACACCCATTGATACTGGGAAGACCATGGCTCGCAACAACAAATGCATACATGGGATGTTGCACAGGAAACATGACATTTGCTAGAGGAAGTGCTACAAAGAACCTCATCCTGTATCCTCCAGCTAAATCAAGTCCGCCTATCACACATCAACAATTTCTACCACCTAGATATCCAGAAAAGAATCTACGATCTCCTCTCACATTGGAAGAAGCTCTCAGACTCAAGAACAAACTAGAAGATGATGTGACCAGTAGCTTCATTAACATCCTAGCCATCATAAGAAACCCAACATTTCAAATGCTAAAAGTTGTTTTAGATAATGAAGCACAGGGAGATCCTTTGGAAGAATTGGTGGAGCAACAGATTCCCACTACTACTGTCCATAACATCATATCAGTTGAAATTTCACCAGGGAGTTTCCTGAATATTAATGCTGATTTGAATGAGCAACAACAACAAAAATTGATTCAGATCCTTTCTAAATATCAACAATCTTTTGCTTGGGAGTATCCCGGCATGAAGGGCATCGATCCCCAACTCTGTACATATCATATCTATATTGAGAAATATGCCCGACCCATCCGAAAACCCCAAAGAATATTGAACCCTCATCTCAGGGATGTTTTGAAAGAAGAGTTATAGAAACTGTTGGATGTTGATTTTATATATCCTATTTCAGACAGTTGGTGGGTTTCCCCACTAGTAATCGTTCCCAAGAAGAATGGGAAATGGAGAATCTGTGTAGACTACAGAGAAATCAACAAGGCTACCCAGAAGGACCACTTTCCCTTACCATTTATTGATTAGGTCCTTGACACTTTAGTAGGGAAGTAGTTATTTTCCTTCCTAGATGGTTTTAGTGGTTATAATCAGATCTAGATTGCTCCAGAAGACCAAGATAAAACTATATTTACATGTCCTTGGGGTACCTTTGCATATAGAGTACTACCCTTTGGATTATTTAATGCTCCAACCACATTCCAGAGAGCCATTCTAAGCATATTTTCTGATCTGATTAATGAAGGACTTGAAGTTTACATGGAAGACTTCACCCCTTATTGAATTGATTTTGATCAAGCTCGAAGAAATCTGGAGAAGGTACTCGAACGATGCATTCCTACCAGGCTATGTTTGAGTCGTGAAAAATGTCATATGATGATGACTGAAGGTGTGGTACTAGGACACTATGTTTCTACATATGGAATCAAGGTAGACCCAACAAAAATAGAGGTAATCCTTAATCTGCCTACACCTCGTACACAAACTGAGGTACGTAGTTTCCTTGGCGCTATAGGATACTATCATAGATTCATAGAATTTTTTTTAAGAACTGCTGCACCTTTACATGCTTTAACTGGTAATGTGTAATTGTAGTGGTCTTATAAGTGTGATGTTGCATTTGCAGGACTTAAAAGGATGATTTCAACAACACTTGTGTTGAGAGGACCAAACAGGAAAATACCATTCCACATCTCTACAGATGCATCAGATATCTCCATAGGCATTGTCCTTGGACAGGAAAAAGACAAGAAACCTTATGTTATTTATTTTATTAGCAAAAATCTTAACCCCATTGAATTAAATTATATAGTAAAAGAAAAATAATTTTTAGCCGTTATACATGCTATTAATACTTTCTGCCACTATATAACAGGATATCCAGTTATACTGTATACTGATCATTCTGCTATTAAATGTTTATCTAATAAACCGATTACTAATGGATGGGTTACTCGATGGTTATAACTATTGCAAGAATTCAACATCACCATCAAAGATCGTCTCGGAAGAGAAAATCTTGTTGCAGATTTCTTGTCTCACATACCCAAGATAGATGACTCTTTAATAGTTGAAGACCAATTTCTAGACGAACACTTGTTCGCTTTCACTATTAAGACACCTTGTTATGCTGATGTGGTGAATTATCTGGCAGATGGGAAACTACCAGCACACCTCTCATCAAGAGAGAGGAAATGGATTGTCCAACGTAGTGCACAGTTCACCTGGATTGGTGGATATCTTTTCCACACAGGGGCTGACCTCCATATCCGAAGATGCATAACAGATGATGAAATTTATGATGTCTTGAAGGCAGGTCATGATGAGACCTGTGGAGGAAATTTTGCAAAATGCAGAACTGGGCATAATATTTTACATATGGGATACTATTGTTCCTCAGTATTTAAATATGGGGAAAAGTATGTCCAGGCCTGCGATAGTTGTCAAAGGATGGTTCGACCCAGCCAAGCTGATGAAATTTCCCCACAAGAACAAATAGTCGCAGAACCTTTAGAAAGATGGGTATTGGATTTTGTTTCCCCCTTCAACCCAAAATCAAACCAGAAGTATTATATTTTAGTTGCAACAAACTAGAAAACCAAATGGGTAGAGGTAGTAGCCTTGTCAAACACAACGAAGGAAGCGGTCATTAAGCTTCTCTTCGAGTTATTTGTATGCTATGCACTACCCAGGGAGGTAATCACTAACAGAGGGTCACAATTTACAGCCCATAGAATCATGACCACCCTGCACAATTATCATATTAAACACAGAGTTACTTCCCCATACCACCCACATGAAAACGGGTAAGTAGAAAGTACCAATAAAGTCTTGGTGGAAATTTTGACAAAAACAATCTCAAAAAACCATCAAAATTGGGCAGCTAAGCTTCCAAATTCCTTATGGTCCTATCGCACGACATGGCGTAACACTACTGGATACTCTCCATATAATCTAGTCTATGGAAAATAACCTATCTTTCCAATTGAATTTGAGATCAAGACTCTACAGATGGCCCAGGAAATTGGATTGGATCTTACAGAGGAACATAAACAACGCCTACAATAGCTCAATGAGTTAGAAAAATCATGCTTGTTCACCCTGCAACGCACAAATGTTAGTTATAAGCAGAGAGCTAGTTGGCACGATTAACATATCAAGAATAAATCCTTCCAAAAAGGTGATTGGGTGCTTCTTTATGATTCCAGGTTTTAGGATTTTCCTGGAAAATTACAGATAAGATGGTTGGGACCATATGAAATCAATAAAGTTCATGATAACGACACTGTCACCGTAGTTACCATCGACGGGTCTGGTTCTCCTTTCCTGGTAAATGGACATCGGCTACAACTTTACCATCAACCGCTTTCAAAAGAATCATTTTCCCAAGAAGTAAGTAAGGACCCTACTGTTCAGATTTTAGCTGGCTAGGAAGGTAACCCAACAACTTCAACTTCATAAAATGATGATTTTTTATCAGCATTGTACATATTGTATATAGCTTTCTTTACAGATTTGATTGAGTTTTTAGTTTTTACTTTTTAGGAAAGTCACTTGAGAGAATAAGAACTAGAAAATATGACTGTAATGAATATAATTATCACTCTTTTCTATTTCTTGCTTCTATCCCACTTTGAATAAAACATCAAATACAAACCCGATTCTTTTTTTTTCCCAGAAAGATGAATATGTCATGTTCCACAGCAAAAATCAGGCAACTATAATAAATGAATGACACTAGAAAACCATCCTTCGATTATTGAGTAAACCTACCCATAAAAATTGAATGAATTTAGTTGATGGCTAATCAATCCTAGATTCACTAAAAAAAAATATGATTGTGGGAGGTTTACAATCACTTAATTAGACAGTTAAAAATTTGAACATCATCGTTGTCGTTCAGTTGGAATGGAACAAATGTCGTTCCCTTCATGCGATTGCTATTCCCTTTTCACGTAGTTGTCGTTCATTTCGAACGGAACAACTGTCGTTCCCTTCATGTGATTGTTGTTCCCTTTGCGCGTAGTGTTGTCCATCTGAACTGAACAACTATTGTTCCCTTCATGTGATTGTTGTTCCCTTTGCGCATAGTTTCCATTTATTTCAAACGGAACAATTTTCGTTCCCTTTGTATGATTTTTTTTCCCTTCACGAGTAGTGTCATCCATCTGAAAGTAACAACTGACATTCCCTTTGTTACAACCAATGTTCCCTTTGTCGTGATTTTTGTTCCCTTTGTGAATAGAGTTGCTCATTCGGAAGGAACAACTACTGTTCCTTCTACGTTTTTCCTTATTTTTGTTCCTTTCTCTCAAAAGTCACGATTCTTTTCTCATGAACAAGCATGCCATTATTATGTTAGTCACTCCTTTGGGTATGACCTTCACCAATTAATTTTCACCAGCACCACTTCTAATTATCATAGTAACGATTTGTCATTTTTTGTGTGGACTATCTAGCATACCTTATCGAATTGTTTTTGGATTAATTTCTCCAAATTATCTTAAATATTGTTCATAATCCTTAACCACCATAATTTGTTTCTTTCCCCTATATATACATATACTTGAATGATAATTTTCCTTCATATCATAATAAGGAGTCTAAAGCACATTTTACTTGGCTTCCTTACACTTCTTATGCCATCCCTCACTCTTAAGAAGTAGATGAGCCTCCCTTAATAGAGCCTAAGAAAAAAAACACGGCGAAAACAAAAATTAAAAATAAGTAATAAACTTATCCCATAAAGGATAGGGGGTCTCATCACAAGCCAAACTACCACGATCATAAGATAATAACATAAGTGACATTCCCACTATGGCTACCACACTAGGGCAATGACCTTTGGAATTTTCTTTGTCAAAGGACAAGAGGTCTCATCACGAGATGACTTGGTCACTTAGGTTACGATCTAGTGAGTGGCATTATCATTTTGGTTACCAAACTAGGATAGTGGTCTTTTTGGGAAAATACGATTGAAACTATTTTTTAAGGATATAGGATCATCTATGGGTTAAAAGGAAAACCTGTCGAGGCTATGGATGCCTGCTGGCAGCAATGGCTTTGCCTGTGGTATGGAAGTTTACATTAAATATGCCAAGTTTTTTGTGTGTTCCTAGACTTCCTTCCTAACAACGAGGCTATCATTCCGGTTATATCCAATAACAAGGGAAAGTAACAGGGTTATGATATGTGGAATATTTATAAACACATGAACAAATTTAAATTATTCAACATCTTTTTCCTTAAACATTTTTGAACATAGGTATGTAAATTTGAATTTCCCACACAAAAGTGACTATTGTTCATGATTACCATTTAAGTGTTTTTTGAAAATTATACATGATTGTTTCCCTAGCGGTGGCGACAGTGTAATAATTACCTCTCACCTAAACTACTTGCCATCATTACACTCGCATATGTCGACGGTCGCAGGCGACCTCTTCATTAAAGAGGGGGCAGATACTTGACACATTTTATGATAGATCATAATGATTGTAATAAATGGGAAAACTCACATTTTTATATACACTTGTTGTTCTATGATATTTGCTATTTTTGGTAATATTGTTTCTAAAGCTGGTCGAACTAAGCTACAGCAGGGAACGATATTTGTCCTCTTTTGTTCACAGAAGTAATGGGTGGTTGAAGTGTATGCCGAGAGCCCACATTATTGTAGGTAACCGATCAGGCATGGGAAATTTTTCATCGTCTGGGGTGGACATAGTACTTCAATAGATTGCAAGGATATGACACGAATATCACGCTAGCTTTCTTCCAGAACTTGCAATGAGGAGTCTCCATGTTACAAGACATACAAATTTTGATCACTGGGGAAATTATAGCAGAGGTTACAGGCCTCCCCAACGAAGGAATACAGTGGACTGGGAAGTATATAACGCTTTTTAAGGAGGCCATGGAATCTTTCGTAGAACCTGGAGAAGAACTCGATAAAAAAGGGAAAGGACTCAACGTAAGCACTCTCAGCGAGCCATGGAGGGAGTTAGTAGGAGTAATACAAAGTTATATCACATGTGATGGGAGGTAATATGTAGTGCAGCCGCGCCACCTCAAATTGTTAGCAATGCTAAAACAAAGGTTAGTAATACATTTTCCATTTTTCCTAAATGCTATGTTACATGAATTTGTTGCAAGAACTTAGAAGGCTAAAAACCCTGTCACCATAATTAGTCACCATGGACTAGTAAAGTTAATAGTAAAAAGGGCCCTGAGCCAAACTGAAATAACTTGGAGTGATCTAATCGAGAATGATAGGCCCCTACAAATCAAACAACCTGAAATCCACCAAGAAACCCCCTCACAGAGAATTGAGACAGATCAATAAGAAGGAGGTAGTGCCCTATTGGAATTTCCATTACCCCAGCCTGAAATTGAAGCAAACCCCATCCAACTAGTAGAAACTCAGACTTCACAGGCAGAGACATCAAAGAAGAAGAGAAAAAGAACAGTTGTTGTTCCTGAAACCTCTATTGTGAAAAGAAAAATGGGCAAAAACACAGTTCAAATTGAAAATATTCATAAAACCACACAGACAGAACAACCCTCACAAAAAAATATTAAGGAAATTGAATAGATAGAACAACCCTTACAGGAAAACACTCAGGAAAATACACAACTGTCACTTGAAAACCTTATAGAACAGTTCTTCAAAAGTTATGAGGTAGATATGGCTCAAGTACTAGGGAACTTAGAAACATCAGTCACCAAAGACACAAGCAGGTCTGAAGAACACCAAGCACCAACTTCCTCTTCAAACCTTTCCTTGGACCTTCCTGACATAGAGATGTCATTCCTCAAAGATACAGAACAACCAAAACCTCACATTGAGGTAAACAACCATGTTGAAAAGACATAGCACACAAAAGAAACATGGGAACAATCATAAGCTGATCAAGGTGGGGAATACTTTTAGATTCCCCATAAACAGAAAACAAAAAGCAAAGGCTACAATAAAATCAGAAAAATTGAAAAAGGAAAACAAGTTGTTGAGGAGAAGGGTTAAAAAAATTAAAGTACTAAAGCAGAAAGTTGGTAGACTCAAAGAAATAATTAAATAATTAAGGAAACAATTGGAGAAAACTGATAAGGCCTATGAAAGGAAGAAATCCAAAAGGCCTAGAACACATGGAAGGAACCCATGCCCTAGGAGGATAGTCCATACTAGTTCTGCTGCAACACATACAGAGTTGTCTGCTCCATTAGAAACAATAGAGACAGAGACTCAAACATGGATTCCAACAACAGAGGAAGCAATTGCTCAAAAAAAAGAAGTGATTCCTTTGGAAACACATGAAATGGAAACTCAAACATAAATTCCAACAGCAGAAGAAACAACTGCCCAACTTGAGGAAGTGCTTCCTATAGATTTTCCTGCTCCTATGGAGACAATTTATGAAGAGACCTAGACAGATACTCCAACAACAAAAGAGATAGTTTTTCAGACCGAGGAAGCATTTCAGTCTTCTGAACAGAGTGTTTCCATTAACAGGTTAAAGGCAGAGCTGGTATAGACCCAATAGACCCTGACTCAATGCAGTAGTGAGATGGTAACCATGGCAGATAATCAAAAAGTTGTCAAACAAATTAAAGCCATGTCAGCAACAGAAAACAAGACTTTTGTTGAGCTCACCAGATCTCAAGGAAAGGTAAATAAAGTATAGGGCAAATTAGATAAACCTTTGGAGCAAATCAAAGAAATTTGATCTGTCTATTATGATATAGGACATTGAAGGGCTCCTGCTACTAATTACACCTTGTTTTTATTGGAGCGTTATTTGGTTCTTTTACTAAGAATCAAACCAGGTGGGATAAAGCACACAAGGTTTTCCTGAAAAGAGAGACCGGGTTAGACCTCTGGATCAGAGGAGAACCTCCTAAATCCTTTCCATCCATTATGCGACACAAAACATTCATGAAGAGGGAGGGGGTTGTAGACTCTTTAGCTCCTATCCATCGATAGGTTGTATGTTCAGGTCTACCATATTTTAGGGGGATTAAAGAAGAATCTCTCGCTGCTTCCAAAATAAGATGGGATACCTCCCCAAATGCAGTCAAGAATAGGGAACCCTTTGGTTTCAAAAAATTTCATGCAGATACCTTCAGGTTGGAAAGGTATGCCTGAATGATCCTGGATGAAGGACCTGCCTGGATTGGGTGCATATATAGTCCTCCTATCATTTGGCATCCTCCAGAAGGTTACTAGAGTGATTATCAGATTAATAGGAAGAAGGAAGAAGATGCTTTTGAAGAGCTCAAAAGTAAGAATGGGTTTAGGAAACCTGGTGAGCATACCTCTCCTACTTCCAACATCATCACTTTACATGTAAAATATTTTCTTGCATGAGGACATGCAAGAAGGTAAGCTGGGGGGTATATGTTGAGTTGAAAAAAAGGTACAAACATCCTCCTTATCACCATGGTTTATGATATAACCTTGATTTAATTTTCTATTAATTAGAGATAATTAGGGAACAAAATGATAAAAAAGTCTTCTAGAAATATTGTTGAGTGATATTAGGTAATTTCTGAATTTCGTTTGAATTGTTTGATTTTATTACAGGAAGGGACAAATATTGTTAAACTCAAGATAGATAAGGATATTTTGAAGACGTGTAGGCTATTGGAGGTTGAAGAAATCAGGCACAAAGCAGTTTTGAGGAAGATTGATTCTCTATTTTGTAATCTTTATACATAGTAAAAGAAATCTTGAGGATCTCTCGATCCTCAGGATAGCTTAATTTACCCATATCATTGTAATATATAGAGGGAAATGAACCCTAGAGAATCATCCAAGAAATTTATCCAAGCATTCAGATCTCTGATTTTCTCTGTACCAGCAGTCCATTGTAAATGTTGTACCAACTATGGAATTAATAGAAGATTTGAGCATTTTTACCATCTTTGCATACTAAGTTTCTAGCAGCATTACTTCTGAAGACTGTGGGCCCAGTCTGAAGGAGTTACTATCTCAATCTGTAATCATATCAATTTGATTTCAGTTATGTGATTTAAATCTCTTTGCGACAGTAAAATAAATGCGTGAGTGTGTTGATGTTTTCATAAATTAGTTATGCTATTTGATTACAGGGGATAGATGTTTGATCTGAATGATATCGATTTCTTTTCCATTTCCCATTGTTGTAGTTTGTTGATCGATCGTTCCTCTCATTTTCATACGCTGTTCCTTTTATTAAGTTAGCCTTTGTTGTTCCTTTCGTTTAAAGTACATTTGTTGTTTCTTCTCAATTTTATAGTACATAGCTGTTCTTTTCTAGCAAGTTAGATAGTCATTGATAGATCGGTTTATTAAAGAATTTCCATAGAATCAATTACTGCTTCTTAGCTAGATGAATTAAACAATTTGATTTATGCCTTTAATTCACAAGCATGTTTTATATTAGATTATAATTATGTTAAGTAGAGATCTTAGTTTCATAGTTTTAATGAATGTGTGAGGAACTTGATTGTTGTTAAACTTAGATTTCCTTTGACTACATGATTTTATCCTCTACAACTATCTGCATAGACTTTGTTGATATTCTTGAAATAAAAGATGAATCCATGGTTGATAAATTAATGTTAAACTAAGGTTGTTTTAGGACATCTTTAGAGCCCAACAACGAGCATGCCCCATGCTCGTGTCATGTAACCAGAATGTGATACTGTAACTGAAGATGTATGTTGATGTAGATAACTGCAGCGCCCTCAGGGGCGGTTGATAACGACAGATGACTGTTGTAAATGGTGAACATACTATGAAGTGAGGCAAGGATGCCTGTAAGAAGTGTCGACGATTTGTAGGCATTGATGGCCTAACGAATTTAGAGGTCTTCGGCTGGTATGAAACAACTACAATAATCGCATAGTAATACCCACCGTAACATGGGAGTTTGTTGAAGTTGAATGTTATGGGGGTCAACAGAATCAAAGAGCAATGACAATTCTCTTTGTGTCGTCTGAGACTCCTCATTGTAAAGGTAATGAGAGTCAATATACTGTCACCCTTCTGGAAACTTCATTGATGTCAACAAAAAGGGAGACATGACTCCAAGAAGCAAAGGGCTTTGTGAAATCCACTGAGATGAAATAGGTACTGACACGTAACATGAACGAAGTCAAGATGCAGTGATACTCAACACTGCTCTTGGTTGGGGAATTTTGAAGGATGATTGGCAACAACTGTAAAATTGTATCTAATGTCAGGGGGATGACTAGATATGGTGTTAAATTGTGCCAGAGGATAACAAAGTGGACAAACTCAAAGATCATGGGTACATGGACTTGGGATACTCAGGGTGCGTGAACGATGTCAGAATGAAAAAAAGAGTGAATTCCCCAACCAAGGGCGACATGGGTTATGTTGCCACAGAAAAAGAAGGTCATCAAGGGCAATGACAAAAAAGCTAAGTAAATGTTGGAAACAAAGGTTGTTTACAATTACCAAAAAAATAAATAATAATTTGGGTTGAGTGTACAAATACATAAATGTGTGCCCTAGTGAAAGACGACATGGCTTGTGAGGGCTCAAGTTGTGAAAGATAGCTGGAGGAGGGTGGGGTCCCCATGGGTGGGTTTCTATATGAGGTAAATAAATAGAAGATAATTTGTATATGGGTAAACAAATGATGGATGAGATGGAGGGATAATGATACTGCAGACGTGCAGTCAATAGAACTGAGATGATATGATCTAGGAGTCTGTTGGGAAAGATAGCAATATGATGAGAAGAAGTATAGGGTTCATTCTCGGGGGTGCATAAGAATATCATGACTCCCATCCCTAGGGGGTGAAATAAACATGAGTGTCAAGTGGCCAAGGAGAACTATAAACGGGACAACTCATGTGGGGGAGAGTGTTACCGGGTGACAGTACCAAAATGCAATGGAGGTGAAGGTATTGCAGAGCTGGATGTAAGGAACCTAAAGGTAAACGTCAGAGGGTGTGACTGGGAGATGCAATTTATTTATAGAGGGAATAATTACATGCTAGTGTTGAACATATACCTGAAAGGGCTATGTCGCTTTGATGAACGGGTACCTACACACATGAAAACCAAATACCCGATGTGAATAATATCTGATGATAAAGAACATATAAAATCTATTTGATAAAATTCAAACATGAGCATGCATACCTGAACGTGATGTGAAAAAAATTCTCCTCCGGGGCCAGATTCAGATGATGGCCTGGGGAGTGTGAATGTGTAGATGGCAGGATCAAGATCCCGTGGCTGAGAATGGATTGGAAAATGGAGGATCTGGGATCTTGTAATTGAGTGTGTAAGGTTGGAAAAAGGGACTATATATGGCTAGTGGGTCCACAATGACACCTCATTTGTACCTGCCACTATAGATGATTTGACGAGAGCATTCTGAGGAGTTTTGGATATTACGGGAGTGCAAGTCGACCGATCTAGGAGTTGCAAGAGACAAGTTAATGGTCTTATCCTCCCGCGTAATGTGAAAGTTGTAGAATTTAGTTAGGGGGTGTACGAAAGGCCATACAAGAGTGGTTTTGGGTAGGGGCCCTCCAGTTCGTGGGAGAAGGAGGAATACCCTCATGCATATGCGTGGGTATAATGCTTTTTCACATGCATAGTGTGTGGTTGTGCTTGACACAAGAACGCATGTGGGCGTGGGGGAAGGAAATATATGCGTGCATCAAATGCACACCTACAATAATGACAACTGCGCACTATGCGCAGTTGTTTCTCAGACAGCTGCGCATTAGTGCATAGCTTTCTAGAGAACAGGTGCGCACATGTGTGCACTTGTTTGGGTGACAGCTACGCACAGAATGCGTGGTTGTTTCACAGACATTTGGGCATGAGTGCGCAACTATGCAATGAATTGGCATCCATGTTTGTGCACCTGTATGGGTGAAAGCCGCGCACTGGAGGTAAGGCTAAGGGGTTTGAAATTTTTGAATTGTTGATGATTTTTATGGATGATGAAATCTGACCAAGTGTTTTTGTGTGGATGCAAGTGATCAACATATTCCATAGAGAACGATGCCAGTTCATTGGAGAGAGAGAGACTGGGACCGTCTACAGGAGGCAATGAGACAACAACCAGGCGTTCAGAGACACTTGGCAGTATCTGATATCTACGTGGATCATTGATCTATAGTGTTTCATCGTGAGAGGAAAACAGCTGACATTCTTGGTTGTTGAGGATGTTTATTTTTTGACGGGGGTCCCATTCCATGGGATGAACCTTCCTACTGACCCCCAGCTGCCGAGGGATGAGAGAGTGGGTGACTTGGTGCATCACCACTGCTCAGGGCTGAACCTAATGTCGGGTTCAGTCATCCAGATTGAGGCAATCGATGATCTAATAACAGAATGCATTGTTACCATGGTAGTGAGGATCTATGAATCCTTGGGGACTCAATGAATCACAAGAGGTCAGCTGAGGATCGTGGAGAGGGTCCTTGATGGGGACCATTTTTCATGGGGGCTTATGATGCACACCAGGATGATGGGGAAGGTTAACCAGTGTCGGAGATCCGAATTCAATGACTTTTACTTTGGGTTGATTCTAGTGGCCTGGTTTCTAGAGAGGGTGGACCTATTGCGTCCTAGGATTCTGCAGGAGCCTGTGGGGCCACGTGAACCACGACTGATGTGTTGGGCCCATGCGCTGGTCCATCACGGGGGAGGAGAGGGTGGCCATTACTTCATGACCACATCTGTGTGTGTGTGCGACATATGCGACAGGTTATTTTGAGGTATTTGTACACTGGTATGGATTATCGACATGATCGAGACATGATGCTACCTCCCGGGGAGGACTGGGATGTTTGTGGTATGTGTTTGTATTTATGTTTTGTGATTTTGATAGATTAGAATTTGATTATATATGTATATATGGATGTTGACTCTATCTTTGGTGTTGTTTTGTAGATGTGGGACCCCGAGGCTGTGAAGCAGAGATGGTTGGGGAGTCGTCTCTTCGCGGACCAGTGCAACTGCCGCCATTAGAGCCGAGGGAAGGGAAGAGGTGGAGATGAGATGATGATGGTTCTGGACCAGCTCGTGAGCTGTAGGCAGAGTTTAGGGGGATGGTAGAGGACCTGCGTTGCCATTTTGAGCGAGTGTTGTAGGGTGTTCCTGAGGCCATGTGGGCCCACATATAGGACGACGAGGTCCTAGAGCAGTGTGTGGGTGTACTGGCAGAGTGGAGGACCCTGATCCAACGAGAAGCTGTAGTGGGGGAAGAGATGACTTGTCCGCTGCCCCTTGGAACTGGAGGGACTCCGGCTGGTGGGGCAACTCCAGCTGAAAGAGGATTTGGGGGGGCATCTTTGGGGGCACCATGAGTGTTGGATTTATGTATTTATAGTCTTGAGAGCCCATTTTGTACAGGGTAGTTGATACCCATTTTGTATAGGGTAGGGGTACCCATTTTGTACCTATAGGGGTGAGGGGACTCACTGGCCTACAGGCAATGTATTTTGTATTTTTATAAACACTTGTGACACTATTGATGATATATATATATATATATATATATATATATATATATATATATATATATGGAAATATATTTTTTGGATCATGTATGTCTCCACGTGTTGATGTTTTTTATGGTTATGATGTCTTTTCTATATGCTATGACAAATGTATGATGCTGATGTATATGCGATGATGCTTTAATGTGATAAATTCCAATCTAATACTAGGTTAGCCATGTTATCTACTATTTGATTAAATTCTCTTGGAATATGTGTAAATGTTATTGAATCAAAGTTGCGAGATAATAGTATAACTTGCAGGTATTTGCGAAAGAGGCAAGGATCATGAACATGATATACATTTTTGAGCTACAGGATGACAAGCTGGGAATCTAATAGAATGATAAGGTGACAAATGTGGCGGTGATTGGCCTCATCGAGGGGACCAATGACGATGACATATTCAACTTTGTTGTTGGTGGCCGAGACCAAACATATGCCACTAGAGTGGAGCAACACATGTGAGGGGGTATAAAGGGCCCAAGCAACTGAAGTGAGATTCTGGGTCTAGCAGCTTGCACCGTCAGTGTAACTGATGTAGTAGGTTGATGGATGATGCATCTGTCAATAACAAGGATGATAGATCAGACATGTGAAATGGTGGTAGAAAAGAAGACTAAAAACTCTACAAATTTGTACAAAGAAAAACCTAAGGTAGAATGGCTACGCTTGGGCGTAAAACTTCTTTAGGTACAACCTGTTGACGGGTTCTTTGAGAGGGTAGCCTTCTGGAGAGGCCAGGATGTATGCCCCCTTAGTGAGGTAGTGTTGGGCGATGTAGGGTCTCTTCTATAATGAATCAAATTTACCATGGCCAAGGGTATCGTGGGAGATATCATAGGCCAAGACAAGATCCCTTTCGTTGAATGAGCGGAGGTTGACATGGTGGTCAAAGGTGGATTTGGACCATTTTTTAGCTGCCTCATTGTTCTGTAATGAAGATTGTCGATCTTCATCCAACGAATCTAAGGTTAACATACGCTTATCCATCTAAGAAATGTCTGGTAATAGCCCAATGGCAATGCGTAATGTGGGGATTTCGCACTCGATAGGGAGGGTGGCTTCAATCCCATGGACAAGGTGGAATGGTGTAAAATCGGTGGCCATTTTGACTATCGTGCGATAATCCCATAGCACGAAAAACAATATATGATGCCAGTTGGTCTTATGTTTGTTGAAAGTACATTGTAGCATGGTTTTTAGGACTTTGTTGACAACCTCAACCTATTTTTTGTAATTATTGTCCATTCGAGGAAGATTTCTCAACATCAAAATGATTGTAATTATTGTCCATTGTTTCTCATGAATATAATCTTGGCCTATTCCCATGATTCTGTCTCATTTAGTTTACATATGAATGTCATGATCATTTCACTTAGTTATACTTGCTTTCATCTAGATTTTGGAAAGTAGTAGAAGAGGAAGATCGTTTTGTCTAAGCACAGGGAGATCGTGTTCAAGCTAGGACTAGATCCAACATTGGAGAAACAAGGAACAATGAAAACAAACTTCGAAAAAGGTGCACTCTTACTTCCTCTTCCCTCTTCTCATTTTCATTTGTGAATAGACATGAGAAAGGGATTTTAGTGTCCATTTGATCTATTATATCTTAGCCGAAGAAAACCTCGCTAAGGAGAGATTAACCTGTCCGCAGGGTAATGTTTCTCACAACAACACATATAGCCTAAAAGAAGCGTTTCGAACCTTGTATATTCGGCTCCATCTAAACACTAGTTCTTATAATTATGGGTCGTGGCACATTGAGTTTCTCTTTTGTATATCTAGGCTTATGAATCAAAAACTTAAAGGTAGGGACTTTTTGCTTTGCAACTTCCCCTATTTAAAACTTTATATTACACTTAGGTAAAACATTAATGATAGACTATTAGAAGTTAGAAAAATAGAAATTAGGTTGTTACCATTATTAGTATGTTAAAAATAAGCATCCTCAACATTCCATAAAGTATTCAAAAGCCAACAAATGAATCCAAGATTGAAATGTTTGATGGCATCTAATTTTTCATGCATTTTAATAGTAACCTAAATTCACTATTGCATCTTTGTGCTAATATATGAGGTTAAATCCACCAAATGCATTCTATGTTCTATTTTCACAGGAAAAGTGACTTTACTCTCATGGATAAGAGAAAAGNGCTTGCTTGTGAAGATATATGATATCCAACATAGATGAGTAACTATACACACAAAATTTTAATAGAATGATATCCTATAGGAGGAAAAAATACCTTGGAACTCAACATCTTATCAACTAATTTTAAAGTCATTTTCCATCAACCTAACTGTGAATCTTTCAATGGAATTCAAACTAGGTAGCAATCCCGCAAAGATATACTTTATTTATGTACATTTTCCAACCCTTTATTGTTGTCAAACCCTGGAACTTGAATTTTATTTCACAATTCGTCATAAGTATCAAACAAACAAAATATAGTAATAGATCTTAAAAGCATCATTGAAAAATAATTGTAACATGGTTTGGTAGATCACTGGGATCAGATTGGAAGCCACTTAATGAAATAGCAATAGACTTGATTTTATTTTGTTTATATTGTGGTGATATATATGAAAAAGGTGAGTGTTTTCCCTTGACCAAGTTTTGAATATCCTTGGTCACTTTTGACCCCTTTTTGGGACTTCAACAGGCTGTCAAAGGCGGAGCGCAAGTCGAAGCGGAGATCGCGGGATCTCAACCCCCTTTTAGGGATTTTTGGGTTTTGGGCTTATGTAACGGGTATGGGGATGTCGGACCATGGTTTTACCCATGTCTAAGCACTTTTGTAATGTATAAATAGATGTATAGGCAATGTAAGAGGAGACAATATGTGCATATGTGTGATGTTGTGCTAAGTGCAAGTGATAGTTATAAATGCTTTGTGTCTGTTGTGTTGGAAATTGGCAGAGCTAAGTGCAAGTGGATGTAAGAAGCTTGTGTAGATTGTAAGAGGGATTTGTGTTGTACCCTAGCTCGAGGAAGGAGGATTTGACAAAGTGCGTGCATATCTCCTGTCCTATGCGGAGTAGGATCCTGTGGTTCTATGCATGTAGATGATTGACATAAGGCAATAAAGAGAAGAAGAGTTGGTGGACATAGCCCCAGGTTGGGGGTGAACCACATATATCCTGTGTTATGGTTTATTTGTGTATTATGGTTGTTTTATTGCTCATATGATTTATTCTTAGTACAATAGTGTATATTTAGATGTATCTGATACAATAGCTTAGTGCTTGGTGATGTGAATGAGTACCAGATTTGGCTTATTTTGATGTGCTTAGTGCTTGAATGTGTTGGATCTTGTTGAATACTGTGCTACTCTATAATTAGGGTTTATCTGCACTATAAATAAAGGCTATATACTAAGGAATGATAACTGCTAAATGCTCTATTAATTTATTGTAATCACAGATCTATATCCCAGCTAGGTTGCAGACATCTGAGTCTTGCAACCACCCCTGCCTCTACCTCGAGTGAGACTTCATCTGCTTCACAGGTGTTGGCGAAAGGGCCGATAGTTAGGGTTTTTTTGGTGCGTTGTTGAAGCATTGAACCCTGGGTCTTCCCCTATGCCAACAAATGGTTCCGTTGCCGGGACCTGAAACTATGATTGCTGGGAACTAAGAAAAAGAGGAAGCTCTGTGTGTAGATCTATTGCCATAGTATGCAGTACTCTACTTGACTTGTGAAGCTATGTACTAAGAAAGGAGGCAGATTTGAAGAAAAGGAGTAAGATCTGAAAACTTTGTGCTCTGATAAAGGTAAGAATAGTGAAATTTTTTGATTGAAGAGATAAGATCTGAAATCTATGTGCTATGTTAAAGGTAAGATAAGTGGAAATTTTTATTTCGAAAGTATGGATCTAGGTATGTTTGATAATTTTTGTCCTAGTCTGAAAAATAGGGCACAATTAGAAGAAAGAATATTTGATATGAGTAGATATGATAGAAATTGTGAAAGATATGTTATTCCTATACATAGAAAGGATTTTTGGACTAACAAATGGATGCATGATCCTAGGAATAATTTTTTCCAGGTTATCTACCATGATCCTAGTGCGCAGTACAAGAAAGGCTGGGGATCATTTAAGAGAAAGAGAGGATTAACTCTTTGTTACAGTTGCAAAATACTAGGACATCTTGCTAAGGAATTGCCTGGTAGAAAACCTAGTTGTCTTTGTTGTAAAGCTATGGACCATGAAGTTCTAGATTGCCCTAGAATGATTGCTAAGGTTGAAAGAATGAATATGGGACAAGAAAACCCTGAGGAAGACCAAGAAACTAAGACCATGGAAGAACCCCAGAAAGAATAAGAGACTGTATTACTACAAATGAAAGAAGCCCTGGATGACCACAGAGATATCAACTTATCAGAGATCTTCAAAGAAAAAGAGTTCATAGAAAAATGAATAGGAGACTTCGACACAGACTGTGTTCTGGATGAGGAAACACAAGTGAATATCATGACAAAAATAACCTGGGAAATTTTGGGAAAGACTGCTATGATTCCTTCATTGGGAGGAATAAGATTATTTAGAGGAAAGCTGATAACCCTATGTGGAAGACTTACCCAGACATTATGATTTCTCATGGAAATTCGATAGAGGAAGAATTTGAGGTTGTTAAATTTATTGAGAACAACACCCCATTTTCTATTTTAATAGGAAAAACATGGATTGAGAAAGATCAGACCCGAAGAAAAGAAGAGGAAGCTCTGGAACAAAAAAAGAAAGACCTAAGAGACTTCATGGCTAAGAGAATAACACACTTACTGAAAGAACAAGAAAACCAGTCGAAGCTACTAAGGACCATAAATCTAGATGCCGAAGTTGAAAGAACACAAGAAGAATTGAAACACTTGTCTGTACAGGAGAGTAGAGCACCTACCCCAGATAGAGAAGAAGTATTTCCCTTGAACCTTAGGAAAGAACACCAACATCGCGAAGTTAATATGCCAAGAGGAGATAAGAATCAAAATGGAAAGAGGAATATCAAGACGCAGATCACAGGGAAGAAGGCTAGAAAGTTCAGTAAGAAGAAATTAAAGTTAGAGAAGTTACAAGAAGTTCCAGAGAAGACTTCACAGAAGGAAGGTCTCCAGAATTTGAACTTCGCCGGAATATCAGAGAAACTTAGATTGGCACTTCACCATGGAGGAACAATATAACCATTAGAGGCATTATGCCCGTTAGATTGTCATTCCCGAATGGTTAAAACAATAATTATGATAATAAATATCGCCATCCGATCGTTGGGACCGCGCCGTAACAGACATAACTGCATTGATGAAGGCCTCTTGTCCGTTGGAGGGATCCGTTACATTGTTGTCTACTTATTCTATCGACTATTGTGCCAAGAACACTTTCACGAATTGTAACCAAGAGAACTTATTATTGTCACACTGTGTTTACTGAGACTTCACCACCTGTTCCATTGCATTGAGAGTTTGTTAATCAACCTGAGTTTTTTGATCTCGAGCGTGCATTTCGGACAAGCTCAATGCCATAGAAAAGTATGTTGAATAAGTTATAATCAAAATTATCGCTGAGAAGGTGATGTCCATCGGAATTCAAGCTTCATCGATGAGAGGAGTGCAAGCCTCCCCATCGACTGCTCACAGATCCGGACCATCCTGAGCTGCGGCCGAGAAAAAAACCAAGCATCGAGATGACTTGGAAAACACAAAGTTAATCCCATCCATCTTTCCTGACAACATCCCACATCTGGCCAACGTGGTGAATCATGATAGTGTCTCTAGGGACTTCGATTACACCCTGATTACTACTTACCTCCTGAAGGGGATACACACATGAAATCCTCAGTAGGATAATATTCTAATGTTGAAGATCAATGACTTCAAATTGGGAGACTGCAATAACTTTATCATGCTCACACCTCACAAGTATTTGACTAGAATGAAGGGGAAGAAGTCGAGGATATTCCCCCAACCATGGACTATGGACCTCACGCAGTCCACCATCCTAAACGTAATGAAGATATTCCCATTTTGGAAGGCACGAGGAGGTTAACGCGTGTGTTAATCTCCTGCTGTCAAGCTTCCATGGCGGTTATTTTTGGCTAGATAGACACATCACCATAGATTCGGCACAGATCCATCGGATCACTAGATTGAGCATGCAGGGACCAGACCCGCAAGACTTTTACCCAGGAAGGAGGTAGACCGTACCCTGGTGCAGAAGATTAAAGATACCTACGATGATGTGGAGAAGGGGAAGTGAGGGTACAAGGTAGTCTCCATCCTAAATGGCACAATTCACCTCGCTTGCTAGTTGATTGCTGGTAATCTAGTAAGAAAGAACAGACCCACGCAGGTCACGGGGTTTGTTGTTTACCTCGCAGGAAAATGCGTGGAGGGGCTAAAAATGAACTGGGCAAGCTACTTAGTGAACCAGTTAGAACAAGACTGTCAAGAAGCTCAGGATCAGGGATATGAGTTCCACTTTAGTTGGCTGTTGATCCTCATCGCGTTCATATCTTGGGAGATGACGGAAGGTGCGACCTTCCCTGAAATAGATCCATCTGAACCCTTATCTGCAAAGTTCACCACGATTTGGTATTCGAGCAATATGGGAAAAAAATGGCAGTCAAACATGGTGTTCCACACCTACTACCTGCAGTTAAAGAGGTATATTGAGGCTGTCCCTTGTATGACGCTGAACACCCTGCACAGGTTCAGGCCATTTGTGAAGTTCCACGCAGACAGACATTTTATATATATCACTGTGCGTGGAGACGAACAAAAAGAAGTACTACAGAGTTACTACAAACTCACAAAGGAGGACCTAGAAGAAATAACTAAGGAATGGCTTATAGAGCTCCTTATCCTAGTTGACCCCACAGAACTGTTCGACCCCGAACTAATCAAAATATAGGTGGTCACTTGTGAAGGGTATGATACACCTGGAACTAGTAGAAGGAAGAAGACAAAAGAGGTGCAGAAGCTAAACAACACATTAGAAGAGACTTCTTTAGAATCACCTAACTGAGGAGGTGATGACGAAGTAGACAAAGAAGAGAACAATGGATAAGAAGACAAGTAGAAGCAAGGCGAAGTAACACCACCAAAGAATCCCCCTGATGACGCAGAGCCGTCTAACAAAAGAAAGGTTTCTCCCATGAAACCCACATCATGGAAGAAGTCAAAAGCTAGTAAGACCAAGTTGTAGACTACGCTCATGCTCGATGACTTCGACTTAATCATCGCAGCTGTATCATACACCTCAAAAGATATTTTGTAGAGAAATGAAGCCACGCAAGAGACCATGTACAAAAGGCTTGAAGCAGAGCTGAGAGAGGTACAACAAGCCCTTCACTCCATCCATGCAGTGTCCACTGCACCCCCACCATCAAAAGAACCAGATTTGGGAGATGAGCCTACCCAACTCCGCAGAATAGCTGATGCGACTGAAGCTCATCTTTGTCATGCACATGAAGAAAAAGAATAGGCCAGAGTGGCCCTTAAGAAAGCACAAGAGGAAGTGATAGAGCAACACCGAGTTGTGCAATAGGAAAAGGATGACCTACAAACAAAGTTTGAAGAGGAGAGAGCGCAGATCCAAAAAGAGAAGGAACAATTTCTTGCGGAGCAGGTTGGAGTAAAAGAAGTAGTCAGCAGAGAACTTCGCTCTGTGACAGGCTTAGAGAAAAAGGAGGAAGAACTAGTGGAGCACCAAGTAGCGAAGCTTGCTGAAGCCATCCAACAACTTCAATAGAGAATAATAGATCTAGAGATATAAACAATAACAAGTACTCTGTAGGATGTGTGAGACCAAAGAGAAGCCACTTCCTGGAGTGCAGTTGAGAGGATCAGAGCATTAGGTTTGGAATGTAAATAAATTAGTAGTAGAAGTGCGCAGACTTATGAGCGACTTACTGAGGTACCTGAACTGAAGACATTGGATTCACAGCTCCAAGAGGCAAAGTAGCAAGAAACAATAGTACAAACACAGTTGAAACTCCTGTCAGTAGTTGAGAGGATGAAAATGTCCCAAGAACAACACACTACTTAGTAGTAGGTCCATACCATACAGAGCAAAGTCATGGAAGTGACTCAGAGGCTCCAACCAGTCCAGGATGAAGCTTGCCAACTATTTGAGGAAATTTAAGGTCGAGGAGCAGAGATGGAACAAGTAGTCACTACAGTTGAACAATGCTTGGAAGAACCTGTGAACGAGGCAGTTATTCAGGAATTCATCGAGCATGAGGCCCTAGCGAAGCAACAGGTCGAAGCAACTCGAGCCAGGCTCGAGGATTTTGAGGCGGAGCTACCCATATCAGAGTGACTTGGGATGAGTCACAGGTGAGTGTTGGGGACCTGTTGGCCCTTGACCACGTTTTGAATATCCTTGGTTAGTTTTGACCCCTTTTTGGGACTTTGACAGGCTGTCGAAGGTGGAGTGCAAGTCGAAGAGGAGATCGTAGGATCTCGGCCCCCTTTTAGGTATTTTTGGGTTTGGTGCTTATGTGATGGGTATGGGGATGTCGGCCCATGGGTTTACCCATGTCTAAGCCATTTTGTAATGTATAAATAGATGTCTAGGAAATTTAAGAGGAGACAATATGTGCATATGTGTGATGTTGTGCTAAGTGCAAGTGATAGTTATAAATGCTTTGTGCATGTTGTGTTGGACACTGGAAGAGCTAAGTGCAAGTGTATGTAATAAGATTCTGTAGATTGTAAGAGGGATTTGTGCTGTAACCTAGCTCAAGGAAGGAGGATCTGGTGGAGTGCGCGCAGATCTCCTGTCCTATGTGTTGGGTATGTGTTATATTCTTTGCATGTGTGTGTGTGTGGGTGCGTCAGATACGACAACTGCGTCTGACGATCCCTTCACCTAGAGCTCTGCCGTGTGTGTCAGGAGATTTCCTAGGGGGGTCCTGGGGGGGGCAGGTATGCCCCCCCTTGGTTACGCACAACTTTTGGCACCAGGCGGAAGCCTGAGGCCGATAGGGTTCAGGGCAGCGCCCTAGAATTTTTTTTGGGCAGTTTTTTTGCTATTTTTAGCGGATTTGTAAATTAATCCCGGATTAAGGGATTAGGGTTTTGGTATCTACGGAATACCTAAAAAACATTGTATATATTGTATGGCGAATGGTGAAATTAGATATAATGAAAATAAGAAAGCTTTTCTCGGTTGATGGTTTCCGGTATAAAATCTCTGTGTACTCTGTGTATGAGCCATTGATTAATTTCTGTATTGCTTAAGAATCTATATGCATTGCTTTAATTCGTAGGTTTAAAACTTACACTATGCGGAGTAGGATCCTGTGGCTCTATGCATGTAGATGATTGACAGAAGGAAATAAAGAGAAGAAGAGTTGGTGGATGTAGCCCCAGGCTGGGAGTGAACCACGTATATCCTGTGTTATGGTTTGTTTGTGCATTATGTTTTTTTTATTTCTCATATGGTTTATACTTAGTACAATAATGTATATTTAGATGTATCTGATACGATAGCTTAATGCTTGGTGATGTGAATGAGTACCAGATCTGGTCTATTTTGATGTGCTTAGTGCTTGAATATGTTGGATCTTGTTGAATACTACACTGCTATGTAATTAGGGTTTATCTACGCTGTAAACAAAGGCTAGATACTAAGGAATGATAACTGCTAAATTCTCTGTTAAGGTATCGTAATCACAGATCTGTGTCCCAGCTAGGTTGCAAACATCTAAGTCCTGCAACGACCCCTGCCTCTACCTCGGGCGAGACTTCATCTACTTCGCAAGTGTTGCTGAAAGGGTCGGTAGTTAGGGTTTTTTTGGTACGATGTTGAAGTGTTGAACCCTGGGTCTGTCCCTATGCCAACAGTGAGTGTAAACATTTCTTGCCAAGATGTCTAAATTGCAAGCCCAAAACTAACCCCTGTGTTGACATTTTTTATGAGCAAGCTCTTTTCTTCCTTTTACCTACAAGAGTAATCATTATGTGGCTTTATTTGTATGGTAAACAACATTAGGTTAATTCATCTTTGGCGATTTTGGTATTTAGGTTTAGCCTTGGGGAAAGGTAGAAAGAACCATTCAAAATGTGAATAATTGTTTTTAGGAGGAAGGTGAGGTGACAACTTTCTTTCCAATTAGCTATTTAAGGTTTTGTTCCTTAGAACAGTGTGCACATAGTAAAAATATTATGGGCACCTTGAATAGAACCCATGTGCACAAGACAATGTGTAGAAACCTAAACTTTGATGATAATGACATTTAATCGGCCATGGATACATGATTATATTGTTGGTGAAATAGAAAGAGATAGTAAATGAGCTTGGTTATGTTGTGTTGAGTGAATAACGTATGATGAAGAAACTGCATGTATAAAATCTGCTGGAGTAGTAGGAGAATACTGAGTTGCTGGAATTGTTGTAGAAAATAAGGGAAGTTTTTTCACTGGTAATCTTGGAGTGTTGAAGAATGAGAAGATGCAATTTGGCATGAGACAATCACTTCGAACACTATTTTAAATGTTGACACAATCCCTTGATTGAGGATTAATGATCCAAATAATCTTCCATCAAAATTTATGAGGGAAATCCATTCGTTATTTTCAAATGCGGACGATCAGATATTTTTCTAACACTCAAATCTCAATTACATTCAATTATCCAAAGGATAAAATTTGAGTATGATGGGAGAATTTTAGTGATCTTTCAAAGTCGTAGAAAACAAATATACACTCAACAACAAAGTAATAAATAGTATATACACTATAATATACATTATTGAATTTGAAATGATTCAAATCCAACAATGTATTTACTTTGATGTTGAATGTGATATCATGTTTTCCTTTTGTTAAAGGATTCCTGCAAAGAAGTTATGATCCTTAATGATTTATAATAATGAAACTTTTATCATGGGAAAAAAATTTGTTTGATGTCGTGTTAATAATTGTTACAAACTCATTTTTTTTTAAGATTTAAGATATTCATTTTATTAGAATAAGCTTGGAAGCACCACTTTACATTTCCCAATTTTTTTCTCTTCTTTTCATTAGAGTTTGAATATATGGATGATGAGTGTTCTCGAAACATTGAAGACTAATACAAAATCACGAGCACTCCTTTAGATTGATCATATTCTCCTTATGAACTCAAATTGAAAAATTATCATCTTTGCTTGTATCTTTGATACATGAATTCAACATAAGATATTTTATGTTCCCTTGGTTTTGTAAATAGGAATGACACCTTTTGTAACTACTTTAGGCTAGTATATTCATATAATTCCTAAAGACACATGAATACAATTGGTATAATGATTTTTTAAGACACCTGACCCCCTAAAAAATTACTTAGGATGGTGGGATGTTATCTTTACTCTTTGTTTTTCCCTCAGAAGTTAGGTCTAAGCCTTCAACATCCCTGTTCATCATGGTGCACATGAGAAATTTTCTTATCACAACATCCAACTACGTCGAGTCTACTCACTCTACCCCCAACTTGTGGCAGATTGCATAAGAAGATCGCCACACAAATCATGAATAAGCATTCCCAATCAGATGGTTGATTCAACCAAATCAACGATCGATAGTAAATCAGGTTCTTTACCATTGGGGAGATATACTACTTCACCCACGTTTTATCCGGATCACATCTCTCTTATGGACTTATTTTTGACAGAACTAATAGTCTTTGGTAAAAGAAATTGGTGGTCCTGATTAAATTGATGCCTCAAACTACATGACAACCAATGCCCCACCCACCCATCATATGGCACGTTCACTGGTGGGGTCCTCCACATTCTAACAATTATCATTATATTGGAACACCTCTTTCATAGATCGATGGTTCTTATCCACTCGAGGTCCTCCATTAGAGTGCACCTTCTTTAGGTGATCACGGGGATTTCTAATCAGTCTCTTCCAAAAGATCTGACAATCCTCGTATCATCACATCTAATGGTCAGGGATCACTCATATTCATGTAACTGCACAGTATTTAACCAACGTATCTCTTCATCTAAGTTTTCTTCATCGGTATAGATCATTCCAGATCCAACGATTGTAAACCCATCGACTCCCTCTCTGATAGATATATGGTCCCCTTGTCCTCAGTCTCTCAGTATCGGTTTTCTCCATTGCCTACCCATACTATGGTCTTTCTAGACCTTCCCGACTGCCCACTTTTCGATAAATTATAGTATTAACACTCGAGTGTCAATGACCGAGATCTCATCAAATTTACCTCCGGTAGATTGGCAACTCACAATTACTTGGGACCTTCCTATCAGAATTCCCATGGCACTTTGCACCTTGGGATTTTCCAATGGCCTCACCTCCCAACAAACTAGTACATTGTGCCATTTTTTCGACGATTTACCGACGCATGTTCGTCGCCACATTGTCCCAATTATGAAGAAGGAAAAAACAATTTTTTTGTCACATCCATTTTGTCACAATTACAATGGTCCATACATCATCTCAAGACCGATGCCAATCATTGTCGTAGGAGTGACCAAAGTGCCCCAATCACTTTGGAAAATTCATGTCACCTGGTTGTCTTGGTTGCGTAGCAAGGTCGATGCTCTAGTGAAAATGGTTCAACAAACAATTGAAACATCGATGACGAACATGTAGGAACTTGTCGACAAAACACTTACAAACTTGCGACACAATAGTGACGAGGAGCCTTTGTCTCCGACGTTGCCTAGCTTGGAAGAAAAACATTGTTTCGTCGCAATTGCAATGCAAATTTGATAAATATCCGATGACCCAATGACAAAGGGGCCATGAAACATTGATAAAGGTTTGACGAAAAAATGACAAACTTGGGACGCAAAATTGTGAAAATGTTCGACAAAAAAGTGACGGAAACGTTGTATGTCCGATGTTTTCTTTGGGTAGGAAAGATTCCCAGTTAGTTGAACTATCGACAAAAAATGTCGTTGATAATTCGATGATTGGAAATAATTTAAAAATATATATATATATATATATATATGTCCGACAAAAGCCTGTATACAAAGAATATAATTATATATTAACCAAAAACAAGACACAATCAAAATAAATATGTAAGGATACCCTTGTATATTGATATGCGAAGAAGAATAAAATGTTCACTTGCCTCTTAAGGTGGGTGACCTTTCACTTAGTAGAGCTCCAAATACACTTATTGTCTTTATCATTGTTATTATTGTTATGCTAGTGAAAATAAATTGCACTTATCGTCTTTATCCAGAAATTTTGAATCTTAAATAACTTATTTGGTTAAGTGTCGAGAAATTGTAATTTGATCTTTCATGGGTTGTGCTCAATATCCTAAGTCTAGTGCACTCTATACTATAATTAGGGTTAGTCACATGAAATATGACCAAAATGGAATGGGTAAAGTAGGATATTATGGTTTCAAAGAAAACCACCAAGAATGGAATCAACGTAGATTCACTACAGTTAGATACAAAGAGTTTTTTAGTTAGTATGTATGTTTTTTCTATATCCTTGGATTTTTACATCCTTTGAATTGTTTAGTGACACAATTTGCATGTTGGGATTATTATTTATTAGCAGTCACATGTGGCTAACTTATGAACCTAGTTTCCTTTCCCTAGTGTTCTATGTTGTCCCTAGTTATGTGGTGTGACCTAGGTGTCTCCTTACAACCACCATAATCATGCTAGTCATTTAAGAGACGATGCCTCCACTATCCACTATATAATTCATCTTCAATCATTGCAACCATAACAAGTAGACTAGTTTGGCTTTACATTGCATCTTCAAGAACCTCATCTAACATACTTGGCATGGAGTAATTGTCAAAGAATAAGTAAATAGAAACGCATTATACATCTAGACCCATGCATCAGAAACATGTCTTTGACTACTCCTTGGATACAATTAAAAGAATGGAAATTGATCTATGGGTATGTAAGGCCACTAAATCAAGATAACTAGAAGCATCAAGGAAGAGACACACATGGATATTTAGACCACTAATTTAATAAAGCAGTTATTGACAAGACTGAAGTGGAATTTTTTTTATTTGTAGGTCCCCTATTGGATAGAGAAAAGGTGATAAGAAAATTTACATAAAAAATTTTAGAGAACATAACTGCCATTTAGTTCAAATATGTAAGGTGTATACTATATGCATATTAGAATGATTTTGTAGGGAAATGCAAACTCCTATGGACAAACTTTTATGTTAAAATGAAGATTAATTTTTTTTGTGTTTGAGTGGGCATATCTAGGTTATTGAGGGGATTTTCATATCATAATCAAGAAACAATGGCATCTGATTGTAGAGGGGTTTATTTGGAATTCATTTGAACAAGTATGGTTATTTAGACATAGGAAAAAAATGGACTGGAAAAACCATATGAGATTACCTCAAGATATCTAACAAATTTGTTTCAAAAGATAATGAACCAATATGCAATATTCCAATAGTTGAAGAAGAGGGAAACATAGTTTAATAAGGCACTGCAATGATGGTGATGATGGAAGATGGTCTAGGGATGGTGGTGAGAAGCTTACGATGACAATAAAATGCAAGTGCCAAATGCCAACCAACTGAATTTCAAATTCATTACTATTTGTCAAGGATATGATTAGTATTTGTCAAAAAGTAATACACTAAATGTGAAATATTTATTACAAACATTGGGATTGTCAAAGCCTACAATAAGACTCAAACCTATTGTCTAATCA
>ML776925.1:960084-983588 GCA_009831015.1 Picea engelmannii
TATATATATATATATATATATATATATATATATATATATATATATATATATATAGTTTTAAAAATCATATATAGATTGTATAATTATTCTCATAGTTTTGAAACGTCCAAAACTATTTACATAGTTTAAGTCTAGAATTATTATAACACAAATATGACAAACTGTAAAATCATAGAAATATAAGATAAATTTAAAAAATCAAATCAAATTAATTAAAAAAAATGATTTAAAAAACATATCAAAATGGATGAGAATTTCCCACATACAATAGTGGGAATTGGCCCCATTGTATTTTTTTCTTAAACCCGTTTTTCCTTTAGTTTTTTTTTTTTACTCCATTTTTATTTATTTATTTTATAGTGTTTTTTTTTAAGTTTTAAAATGTTTTATTTTCAAATATGTTTTTTTATTTTTAATTTTAATTTTATATTTTATATTTTAATTTTATTGGCAACATCAAAGTTTTAAAAAAATCAATTTTATATTTTATATTTTAATTTTAATTTTATTGATAACAACAAAGTTTTAAAAAAATCAAATTTTAATTCAATATGTCAAATTAAATATTTTATTTAAGAAAGTATAAATGGTTAAGTATAAATTAAATATTTTCTTAAGAAAGTATTAAGGTGATGAATTTTAACCCCTAAAAAATATTGAAAGTACCATTTGATTAAATATAACCTTTATAAAACAATTTTTTTTTTGTCTTTCAAACACAAACCAACAAGAATGTGCAATACATTTTTGATGAGTGTCATCTAATTTTTCTGAATTTATTGAGTGACCATGTGCAAAAACGACCACGAACCAGTTAACTCTTCGATACATGCTCTCTTAAAGCAAGGGCCTTCAACCTGAAAGTCATCTGACGAAACTCAACCTGGGAACATTTGTGACTTTTTGATAAATTGAGATGGGATTTCTTCACTCAATGAAATTTTTTTGTTGGATGAGCCCACCACTGTTTTGAAGGATAGGGCAGAGGCATTGGAAGAGTGCCCTCCACCCATGGTTACTGCCATGAAGAGCCAAAATTTTAAGGGTAATATCGAATTCTCTATTACTTACTTCCTTAGATATAAGGTGGTGAATATAAAAGCATATCGAATTCTCCATTCTCTGTTCCTTGCAATCGAAAACAACATGACATACATTTCCTCAAAAAAAAAAATTCTCACATAGAAATCGTGGGCGCTTCCATGTAATGAGAGGAACAAAAAGCCTTCACAAACTAAAACAATAACCATATCATTTTAAATGTCAAATCTCTAATAATCTAAATAGTTAAAAGTAATAAATGAAAAAATTGGGAGGATCAGCTCCATTTTGTTCGAATGATGTAAATTCATTTCCATGATCTTAAAATGAGCACGATTCAATGCTTTTTATTAATTGAAATCCAACGCGAAAATTAGCAAAGGTAAAATAAACATATCTCTGTTATAACATGAAAATCATTGTATTTAATTTGTGACTTCGTATATCGACCCTTGTTAAGAACGTATCAACAACAAACATGATTTTATTATAAAGAAGAACATCTCTCAGAGGCATCATATATTTTCAATCATGGCAATTGCCAATCATTGTATAACTAATATTCTCTCATTGATTAATCTGCAAAATATACATCAAAATAAGACTGGCCAGGACATCAAAATAAGAATCAAATTCTCATCTTCACCGAGAAGAAATTTGGTTGTTCCACATGTATCTGACTTTCTAACTTTCCAAACCATCCACTCTTACTTCTTCAATCACACTTTCTCTGTATATGATTTTATGAGGAGGTCACAAGGTGGTTTCTCAGCACCCGACGTGGGAGACCTAATGGAATGCAAAAAAGAAAAGTACTAGGATTTAGCCAAAAAAATAATTATACACACAAACTCATGAATTAATAGCACAAATAACAAAGGGAAATGTTCATGCATGATGTTTGACCATTAAAGGAAGGCGTGAGCTTGCATGCATCCATATAAAACTCAAAACATAAAATCAATGATCTGCCCCAAGCCCGCAACAATGCCCTTCCCCACCACACTGTTATAGTCTTCCACCCTCGGTGATTCAATATGAAATGCGCAGACAGCCAGAAAAACGTGTGGACATCTAGAAAATGAAACACACAGAAAAATGAGTAAATCTAAACGTGGTAATCCCAAAGGTTAATCATTTAAACGTGGAAATCATATAGTGCTATAGTAATTTCTTAATATGATTAGGTAAATGTTAAAAAGTAAACAAGTTAACGGATGCATTAAAAAATACAAGGAAGTTATGAAGAGTAAATCACATTCATTGATTTGGGAGGACGACTAAGAATATGCCAACATATTCAATTGTTAGCCATTAGATTATAATTTTATATTAAAAGGTGATTAATTGTGCCCATTTCCAATAGGTCTATGCCTTTCGGCTAAACATCTCAACACGAAGATGAGTGTAATAAAATTCTGATATGGAATTAGATCAGAATAACAAACATATTAATAAATAGATGAAGTAATCCCAAGTAATGAAATAAGTGTCCTATCCATTTAAACATGGTTGTTAATATATTGATTAATTGGTTGAAAGTTCATATAAACAATGAAACATACTTAAGTGTACCATTCATATACTTTTAGCAAGATACTTGTGGCTTTTTTCTTATATCCAGTGAAAAAATTACACCAGTCAGAACATCCAAACCATGCATACATAGATTTATGAAATAAAGGTGACATATACATGCCATGCATTATATCTGTCATATAAGGTTGAAGAAAAAAGCATTTGGTCAAGCTCAGGTCCATTGTTGTCTTTATTGTTTTTCCAATATGTTTTTGACTAGGTTCTACATCTATTCAGGAACTCAACCAACAATTTGTCTGGTCTATCCAACTGCGAACAATATCTCTTTTTTCTATCTTTGGAAGGCTCAATTAGGAAGGGTGATCCAGAAGGATCCCCACAACTGATCCATCAAATGGTCTCAAATATTTGAAAAATATTAACATTCAAGCAACCATATGGATTCAACAAGTTTCTCAAGTTTCCCAAGGTTATGTGCATAGACTACAAAAGTGCAGAGTCAAAATCAAAATTTGATATACCTGAGTAGTCTCATTTAGACCATCAATTTTAGAAACAATCTGTAAAAAAATAAAATATGGATCATGATACAATTCGTAACATACAAACATGTATTCCTTCCACCCTTTATATGAGTGGTTATCCATGCAGATCACTAATTGTGTTGATTTGCATGTTTTGACAATATGGTACCAAACTTTCCCAGATGGAACAACAAGTATCGATATGACAGTTTTCTAGTCAAGCAAATTTACTCTCTACATCAATATCCACCTCTTTTTTAGGATCCTATAAGTGAAAAATTTGGCAAGTCCCGCCCAAACGCAATATATCATGATTGATAGCAATCCGGACTCTGTGGAATCCTTCTCGAAAATAAAACCAAGGAGATCTTGAATGCATGTATTCAAGTACATAATCCATATTGGAAAAGAAAAATACTAAGTGTAGATGTAGAAACAACTACAATTGTAGAAAGGCATGTTGTCAAATTAAGGATTTTAGGCTAATTAACAACATATGGATGATTAGTCCTTTTGGAATAGGTCTAGTGATAAGTTGGAGTGCTTGGCATGATGATGACCCAGGTTTAAAACTCGGAGGACCTACTCCTAGTACCAATACATAGTTTTTTATCCTCTCTCTATACTGGATATGGATATCTATACCCTCTCTGACATGATCTGTACAATGAATTTATTGATGTAGAGCCCATGCCTCCTTGTTTATGAAAATGGCCAATGTGAGGAAAAACACTATAAGGAATGTGTTTTTGTGTTGCAAATGTAGATGCCCATGGTTTGTTGCCTCGATATGTCAATGTTTTTGGAATGAGAATCCCTATATAAAAAATTATGTTGTGGTGAAGAATATGGTTACTCCAAATGATCATGTTACACCCATCACTGGGATGATAAGTTGATATGTGCCATATGTGCATTTAAGAAGTTAGGAGGTGTCAGGTTTATGTGCCTATTGTGTTATGGTTGTTGTTGGTAAATTATAGATGTGTTGTAGGTATCCCTGAAGTGCACATGATCCATATTAGAGTGTGTGTTGTATCATGGAGGTCTTGTTCTAAGGTTTCAAGGCCTTGAATCCACCTGTATATATGACTATTTGGTATAGGTAGGTGTAAAATAGGTGCCAAAAGAAAAATAGGGTGAGGGTTTTGTATGCCAACTATGGAGAATAGGCCAAGGAATGGTAGTATCTCATGAATAGAGCTACCCAACAAAGGGGTAAGAATAGACCCTATGACATTAGAGGATGTTATGTGCAATGTCCCATGTGAATTGGAGGCATAAAGGATGATAGATGCTTCAAAGGTTGGCATATCGAAATGTAAGCTCTAGATTCTTTCAAATGAAGAAAATGAATTATGTGCAAGTTCTATGTCATAAAGACAAGAATACCTAGAGGGTTTATCCATCAAATGTCGAGATGTAGTTGTGAGAACATGACTGTTATGCCAAAAGTAGTGAAGAGGTGAAAGTTTACTCTAAATTTTACTCAACATCTAGGGAATAGAGAAAGGATTGGTCTAGAGTGGTCTTCTCAAACAAAGAAGTAAGAAGTAAACTAGAATTGAAGTTAAGAACAAGTACCTATTTTCGATATCTGATCCAAAGTTAGAGGTAGATCTTGGTGCATGCTTCAATAAAATACTATACAATTTTCCATAGAGCTTGATGAAACTACAACCGCCTACACATTAGGTTAGATAAGTAATGTAGTGGATACAAATTCCTTATTAATTCCTAGCACAGGGTTTTCCATGTAGTTATATAGGTGGGAGTGCTACTTGTAGCATGTTCTATGGTTAAATCTACATATATCTTCACAAGATTTTCGTGATACTACCACCAAGATTACACAAGTCCCTCTAAATGGTTACCTGCAAGAAGGAGGTGGTGTGGCTAGGTCATATTTGGGTAGGTTTGGAAGTAGACAGTGAGGTTACATATCTATGAATCCAAAGGATCCCTGTGCATCTATCCACCATACTTAGGTAATGAGATTCTGGTGTCTAGCTGGAAGGTGGAGGTGGAAACTGCAGTAATGGTACAAGCCCATATGACAAAGATAGAGCCCAATAACAACAATTGTCTTTTCTAGCCAACCTAAAGAATAAGGGGTTCTCCTCCCTTGATTGCATACCCTTCTAGCTAGCTTAGATAGCTAACCAAACCAAAGAAGGAGGGATGATATCCTCTTGATACATAACCTTATAGGGGCATCTAGAATTAGTTAATTAATCGTTTTATTTGTTATTTAGTTTGAGAATCACTTTCCAACCTTGAGCTATGTACATATGCACATAATATTATTTTCTATTCTTTGAGTCACTACTACATATGGGTGGATTATTCCACGAAAATTTTCCACGTTTTCATTATTTTCATCTTTTTTTTTTTTTTTTTTACATAAGGCGGGATTTTCGTCGATATTTCCATGAAAGTTCATCGCAATATCCACGAATAGTTTATTTTAAATTGGTCGATATTTTTGTGGCAATTGCCACAAAATTTTGTCGATATTGCCAGGAACTTTCGTGGCAATAGCGATGAAAATTTTGCCTATCTCATGGGTCGGTGTTAACGGATAGTTGACTATTTGATCTATATATACCTGACTTTAAGAGACTTTGTGACACAATTTCTATAGTTGCGACACTGTTCTTGGATTTTGTTTGAGCTGTTTATTTTTTCTGTCACCCACCGATTGAACAAATCCAATTCTCGATCTACATAGCTCGGATTTTGAACTTGCAAGGTTAGTATGTTTTTTTTATTGATGTACTCATTTAACTTGTAAATTTTTGTTCAAATGTCCAAATTTCATGTAGCTTGTTTTTTCCTTGATAATATATTATATGTGTAGTACCATATTTCATGTGTTTGGTTTTTGGATCTAGTTAGTATATTCTATGGAAAAGGGTATGTGGATTCCATAATATTCTAGGTTTATGGAATCCACATACCCATTTCCCTTCAATTTTAGCTAGAATGTCTCTCTCTTTTCATTGATAAAGATATGGAAGTGCTCTTGAAACTCAACCCTGATCGGTGAAATGATAGTAATTGATTGTCATTTTCTTCTCTCTTTTATTTTTAAGAACTAACAAAAAAACACCAACAAAGCTTGATTGAAGCTTTGATACCACTTGTTACATCCCTAGTAACCAAATGGGATCACACTTGCATAATTTGAAAATAATATAACAATGACAATAATGGTTGGGATACTTGCACACCTAATGGTTGGCTAGCACTTACTAATTCAATTAAATGAAGGAAGAAATCTCCATGGATAAAATCTTGAAGTTGATTGTTATATTGATAAATGATAAGTTATGGTATATATAATATAGGGAGGAAACTCATGTTTATAACAATAAGATACATAAACACTAACCCTAAACTTATGTTAGGTATATATGTTGTTATTATATAAAGGAAACATTTGTACACATATGACCTTATTATAGAGATGTTATCTATGTCATGATTAGGCACATAACAATCACTTTTAACTAACCACTTTCAACCATCTTAGCTTATAGTTAGCCACCTTTAACTTTCTTGGCTTATGACTAAGCACCTTTAACAAATGAAATTATGACTATATACCATACTCTTCCAATATAAATAAAGTATATTTGTTTCAACTTTCTCAATAAAATCCACATACCCTTTTCTTATATGTGATGTTGTTTCTCTCGTTTTTTTATAATCACACAATTCTAGATGTGGTGATTAACTTTAGTTTGTAGTTGATGTAAATTGTTTATACACTATTAATAAGGAGTATCTAAAATATAAAACATTCATGATGAAATCTACGATAAAATGATGAAATCTACTAGTCAGACAATGGAAAATGAGAACATGCCAAAGTGTCTTAGAAAATAAAATTGTGACCACTGTAAGTAGCATAAAATTGTGACCATTGTATGTAGATGCAAATAAACACGTCATAATTTAAACCAACCCAACCCAATTGTGGATGACAAGTGGTTGGCATTCTTTTTTTAGTGGTGAATTTCAAAGATTGGCATTTTGTCTACAAAACAACTTAGAGGCTAGTGTATGGTGTCGAGTGATTCAAGTTTGAGAAATTTTGACCACTTTCAGTAAATGGTGTGTAATTATTTTCCATGGTGATTCAGTACACACTACTCTAAAGTACAAATTGAAGCATATCGATCTTAATAGTTAATTTATAATAAAAAAAAGCATGTCAAAATGTCTTAGAAGAAATAATTGTGAGGATTGTAGGTCACTGTAAATAAACATATCATAATCGAAAGGAGTTGCTAAAATATAAAAATTTGACAACTTACTATTTGGTATGGTGTAGGTAAGACAATTACTTTTCAGGAAAATGATTTGTCACTATGAACGAAAATGACAGGAACCTTGCTCGGTTAAGAGCAACATTAGAGGCGAGGGGCGATTGAAAATGTTATTTCCCTTGCTATGATTGCAGAGGCTTGCAAAAAAAAAAGACTTTTAATAAAAACAACTCAAAGACATTGTAGGGAGAAGGGGCATGCCGAAGAGGGTTATGAATATCGTCCCTTGGTAAGAGGATTCAATATTTAATTTATTCTCTGTAATAATCAGTATGTCATGAATTTTAGTAATATTTCTTATCGAGATTTTTATATTTTCTATACACAATAAATTTTCTACGTTGTTTTTAAATATATAGACGATGCCCCCAAAATGTCGACCTTCAGAGAGTTATTTTCCAAGTACTAGCAAAAATACTCCTTTACAGGGCGATGAACTTCAAGATTAGACTATTGAAGCTGTTGATCAAGTTATTAATGATGATATGGATGGAGATAACGGTAGTGATTCAAATCAGGAATATGAGATACATAGATTGATCCGAGACACATTTTCTCCAATGGATGAGGACAACCAGGATGATAGTCATGATGTTGATCCTCTACTCGAGAAGTCACGTCAACCTCTTTATGAAGGCTCAACAAAAAATATTTTATCTTCTATATTGTTGTTGGTGAACCTAAAGGTTTTGAATGGTTTATCAAACACATGCCTCACACAGATACTAAGGTATTTAATTTGTTAATTATTTATGCCTGCATGTTCACGAATACTTAAAAGGTTCATTTTTTCCCTATATTGCTATTGTTTTCTAATTTGTAAATTAGTATATTGGATGAGATATTGATGATTAATATTGTTTACATTGACTTATTGTTTATAATTTTGTAGATTGTTAGGTTAAGTTCTATTAGCGACGTCAAATATTTTTCCACGCACATATCGAGAAATATCCGTGATTATGAAAGAATTTGGAATGGATTATCAGACTATTGATGCATGTTCTAACGATCATATAATATATTATGGACAATATGCATTAGAAAATTAATGCCCACAATGTCAAATAAGTAGATATCGAATCGATAAAGCGTCAAAGAAGGTGTAACTTATCCAACTATATTTCAACGAAGTTTCATCGCTATTGCCACGATTTTTAAGGTAAACCTATCTTGAAGGTGATGACACGTGGAGGGATGATTTCGTTGTTGTTTCCATGAACACCTGGTTCGTGGATATAGCAACGAAAAATAGTCTTTGCTTTCATGGAAATTGCGACGGATAAGTGTGGAAATTGCAACAAAAAATCGTGGCAAATTTGGTCATATGTAATAGTGAGTGATGTGAATCCTTAGATTAAGGTTTTGGAATTGGAGATCTATTTAATCCTATAATAAGGGAACTTACCTCATTAATAAAGTGGGAAAGTTGTTATCATCTACTCTATTTTTTGGGTTTTTTCATGGTTCTATATTTTCTTTTTATTGCCAACGACAAGTTTTATCTTGTCTCTATCTCTAATTTGTTTTGCAATTAAGTTGTTGCTTATAATTTGGTATTAGAGCAATAATATCTTGTATTACTCCTTTTCATTTAGACATTAAGGTTTGAACCAAGAAAGATATAGGTGGGAGGGTGTACTCCAAAGGAAGCAAATTTGATCTAGAGGACATATGGGTTGGGAGGGAACCTACCAAAAACCCAACATTGATAAATGCTAGGTGGGATCTGAGCTAAACAAATAGATTCAAGTGAGAAATAAATTTTTAATCACATGCTCTAATCATGCTATAATTAAACCCTAGTAAGAAAAATGAAAATAAGAAAGAAATAAGAGATCAACATTGTTTGCCTAAGTTTAGAAAAACATACTTGATGCTTAAATAGGTAAAAAATATCAAATCATTGACATGATAAGACTATACATACATGATGTTACTTGCAATTACATCTTTATTGTCCTTTAATCCCTTGGTGACTTCACAAAGCTTGATTAAATCATGATATGTTGTCACTAAAAAATGATTTTCCTACTATTACAAAAAGCAAAAACAATCAGTAGAATATCAAAAGAATATGAACTTGTATAAACGGTTAAATTTATTGTTGTTAACACAGAAAATACATATATAAAAATTTGTTAACTCTATTGTTGTTCTATTTTCTGCTTACAACTATAAAAATGACATTTGCGGAAAACACAATATACCTGATCCTCCATCTTAGAACCTGGAATAGAGCCAGTTGCCTAATAGAGCGTGTTCAGGTTGTTCCATGTCCAATATTTGCCATTAATTTGTCCATTAATCTTTGGGAAGATTCATGTGCTGCCCATGTTTTCTATTCTTTCCTTGGTTGTTTTCCGTAGGCTCATAGACACATCAAAAACAACCAAAGCAAGAATAGAAAAACATGGGTAGAATATACCTTGTCGAAAATGCATTGTGGATCGTGGAGGTGACCACCCTTCAAACCTGCATTTGTCAAATACAATAATAGGTTAAATGATTGAATAATAACTACACATGAATGAGCTTGTATTTGACAAAGAGAATTAAACGTTATATGACTGAATAATAATTAAATATGTACGATTCTCTAGAAATACTAAAGGGGAATACCTCATGAATGATCTCCTCTTGGTTTTGAGAATAATTTATTCTCTTCTAAACAGGACCAACCACATGAAGGTGGAAGCACGTTTGGTCCCTACCCCCCCCCTCACATCACTCTCAATTCCCCATACCCAATCATGCATAAGAAGTAGAAAAAAAAAGAATTAAAGGTAAATAAAATCAATATGTTACATGCATACATAACATATGAGGTCTATTGACGATTAAAAATATTAATGAGGTTTTCTGCCCGCAAAGTATTGCTAAAGCCTATTATTATAAGCTACAATAGGAATAATACTAGTAGGTGGGACCCCCTTGTAGATTGGGGGATAATATCGGGCTCCTATTTGATGTTTGTGCAACTGTTCGACACTGCTTACATGGTTGATGAGATCTTGTTTTATTGGCGATGGATAGGGCCTATTATGTGTTGGTTCTAATAGAGACAATTGGATGATGGATAAGGCGTGTTATATGTTTTTTTTTGCTGCTCTAGGTTCAAATTTTGTGTCACAACAACCTATGTTATCCATTGTTATCATTTCTATCTGTTCTTGAATCCATTACTGGGACACCTACAGAAGAGACATGTTAGTAACAAAACAGTAAAGAGAAGTTGGGAAAGGGAAAAAGAAATATAAACAAATGCAAAAGGAAGGAATTAAACTATGCTAATATACTCTACATGCATTGAAATTAAAATGATCATTGATAAATCCTAGATAACAAGTTAATAGCTATGCGATTTGATCGAGTTATATGAAATATGGTTGATTTATGTTATGGCATAAGTTGGAAATGGATGAATGTGATATGGGTCATGCTATTTGAAATTAGTGGGTGATGGTTTCAATACATGGTTTAATTGAATGAGTTAATGGAAGCTTGTTGGCGTGTACTAAGGAATTAATTGATTGGGATGGAGGTGACGTGCATTTAATGCACACAACCCTTACTCCTTCTAGTGGATGCCACCCTAGTCAGCTATTGTTCAATTGTGTTTGTGTGGTTAGGCTCCGAATTTCAAGCAGAGGGAGAACTGCTCGACCAACTCACGTTTTTAAGGTTCTTTTGATTACAGGTATGTCTTTTTGTTTCCATCGATGATTATGCTTTGGTTATGAAATAGATATTGGCTTGGATGTATTGGTTTGTTCTTTCCTTAAGTATGGAAACTGTGTCAAATTGTGATTTTTTTTTGTAATGAATCATTGGTGGCTTTCGCTGCGAATGGTTGAGGTCATAGTGTTACTGGTCATTCTGAGTATTAGCAACCATAAAGGCTCTCTGTCGTCCTTGTTGGTTTTGGTTGGAGGGTTTCGTTTGGTCTAGAGTGTTTGGTTGTCTTCACACATTCATATCACCATACCCAGTCTTTGTCTTTTATGGGGTTTAATGGGTTGGAAGCGCCTTGTGTCACTGTGCATTTTTCACTTGGGTATTGGGTTGTTCATGCTAATAATGGTCGTGCAGTGGTTTATATTGCTTCTTCTCGGCTGTATTTCATCTCAGCGTTGTTAGTTGGTTGGTTGGGAAATCCATGAGGGTTATACCTTTCCTGTGCTAAGTATCGTCATAGGGCCAAAATGGAGCCTTGCTCCTCTGTTCATAGCCTCTCTTGTCATGGGAATTGTCACCCTGTATGTGAAGTCAGTTGTGCTATACCCTGTGTGTGCACCGTTGGTCTCAGAGGTTTTCACTGATGGGGGGAGTCGACTCTAGTCTCCATGTGTTGGTCCACAAAGAAAACCCTTGATTTCTCAAGCCCGCGTGTTGATAGAGGGAATCGTTATGGCCTGTCGGGTATACTGTGGGTTATTATGGATTGGTTGTGTATTTTCGACAGAGTTGGTTACTGGCTCTCCCCGTTGAATGTGTGACAGTGGTGTTGGTTTTGGTATCTAGTCACTGCATTTTTTATTATAATTGAATGGATAAGCTCAACATGGTTCATTGGATGATTTGTTAAATCGAATACAGTTGTCCTTGTGATTATTGAATCGATAACCTAACACTGTTTTTAATTGATTAAGTCACAACATTGCTTCCTGCATGATGTGTGGGTATGTGTGGCATTCCTACAACATGTTAGGTTGAGTTGTTGATTATTATGACTGTGTGTTTTAATTTCCATGGGATTATTGTAATCATGGGGATTATGGTATGCCCATCCACTGTGTATGCTATGGATATTATTGGTCGCGCCCTTAGAGATGGTCACGGGGTTTTAAAACAAATTGGTTTTGTTGCAATTTGATGACACTTACTGTTGCTACCTCGCTATATTTATTGATAACCCAACATTATGTTTTTTTAGATTCAAGGTAGTTGGACTTGTGCAGTCACAGAAGTGCTCTTGCATTTTGTCAAATGTTTGTGTGTTTCACGGCATAATATGTGTTAAATGGTGATGGCTTCCTATGATTTTTAATGACAAGTCAAATATTGATGGATGTATGTGGGTGCCCGTTATGTGTATTGATGAATATCATGTTTCCTAGAAAAGATAAGCACATGATCTATGATAGTATAATTTCATTACAATCTAATTATTAAATAAATTAGAGGACGATATCAAGTATGATTTTTTGTGTCTGTGTTTGATGATTGAAATAATTGGCAATGGTTGATGAGTTGGTGCTGAACAAAGTGGAAGTAATTGACTGTGTATTCATTTGGAAATTGTTTTAAAATGTTAAACAGATAAATGAGAAGAGAAGAGCTTCTCTATAGTTTGTTGTGGAATGCATACTATCTTGTTTTGGTGACACTATGTTACATATTGACTACGAACAATGAGCAAGTTAATGCACAAAATTGTTTAAATTTTACACAATAGTTGTTCTTTTGGCACAGTGATATTTTTGGTTGGTGTTGATCTTTTTACATTGATTTGGAATGATTGTGTGGATTACTTAATTAATTTTATGAACAATACCCTCTCTCTTTCCCCACCATTATTTCTCTTTCTGCTAATTACAACCCCCTCGCATTCCCACATTCATTTTTCACTCCCTGTTCTAAAATTTAATTACAGTTAAGAGGAATTCTGTATTGAAGCAATTTCGAGTCGCAAATTCTTGATTGGATTATAGTGTTATTTTCTTCTATTTGCATTATAGTTGATTGTTCTGTTATTTGAGAAGTAACTGTGTTTATTTCCCCCTCATTTTATCATTTTTATCTCAATACAAACCCCTCGCATATTCCAAAACCTTTGTTCACCCCCTGCTCACCGACAACAGTTAAAAAATTTATATGGATTTGGATTCATGAGTCTGATATGTTGCTGATCCAAAATCTATTTCATATTTTTTAAGAGTTGTCATGTATGGTTGTTAAAAGGACTATTTTCTAATCAATCACACATGCAGGAATTAGTTTTTTCAGCCAAGATAGCCATGGCAGAGGCAACCAAGGGAGAGGTAATTGGAACAGAGGCCCAAGAAGGCCAAGGTTCTCCATACACTTTGACGTTGACTCACAAGAGTTAGGCCAGTTGTTTCAGGTCGAATTTTTCAATTGGATTGGGAAAGGAGCGGTCCAACCTAGGCCTAAAAGGCCTCCCTTCCAAGCTCCACAAACCCATGGTATTCACGTGCCCCCTCATGTCTGATTGCAACCCAAGGTTCCCAAAAATGATGGATGGCAAGAGATTGTCCACCCGACAGTCTCCCAACATTGCGGTTGGCCCAATTTGTCCTTACCTTCTCCCCCACCTCTTAACAAGATCGCCCAAGATGCACCTATCCACTCACTAGTTCAGTCCTCTCATGCTAGAAAAATGTTGAAAACCGAGGCCCACCATGCCCTTGACAAAGGAAAAGCCACTGCTACCCCTTCCTTTCTCTCCAATGGCTTTGATAAATCTGTGTCTTCCTGGATGCATTTGAGGGATGATTGTTCTCATGTGATCAACAAGATTAGGCCTAAAGGCCCAGCACAACCAAAGGCAAATTCAGAAAAATCGAAGGGTGACAAAAACAATCAAGGAAATATTGCATCTCAGAGTGGGAAATATGGTTTTTGAGTTTTTATGTTATTTATTGTTGATGACAGTTGACTTCAGAAATTTTGGACAACATGTTTTCTTTGGATATATGAGTAATATATCTTTTTGAAAATAATTTCAAATATTTTGAGATAAATTTTCAAATGTTAATATGATGATGGGAGTCACAAGGAGGGGTGTTTTGGTTAATTAACTATTATGTTATGATTGTTAAGAGATAAAGGGAGTCACAAGGGGTCCCACCTACTAGTTATTATTTATTTATAACCTTTATTATGAGTATTACTTTCCCCCCTAACTAAAAAGTTGGTTAAGTCTTTTAATGAACTTAACTAATGAGGTGGTTCAACTACTTCAACCAATTCTAATTTTCTTAAAGGAAAAAGGAAAGGGAGGAACAAGAGGAGGATAGAAGGAGAAGCATACTAATGTTTGCTCTTTGAGTTTATGTTGATATAGTTCATATTTCATTCATTCTTTAATTTATCACAAGCCTAATTATTTTTTATGATAGTAGGGTCTTATTGTAGACAACAATATTCAGGGCTGAATTACATCATTCAAACACTTGTTTTTCAGAGGTGTTCATCTATATTTGATAGTCTGTGTAGACTTGTTTGTTTGTGAATTAGTTTTCATGAATGAAAAAGGCTATTGTGCATAGTCGAGTGGGCAACAATCTGTGGAAATATGATCCAAATTTTAGAGTTCATTTTTTTATTTTATGCCAGAGGTCCTTTTGTATGTTCCATCGGGGATGTCTAAGTTTGACTTTGGTTCGAAATTTCTGTACGAAATTTTGTAAAAAGAATGACTCTTTGGTGAATTTGAATGAAATAAAGGATTCCTTTATGTCTCATCTGTCTTGATTATCATTTTGGTGTCTTTGCTTCTATCTCTACACTTATTTCAACAACTGCTATATTTATAAAATCATATAAAAAGTGAATTTCCAGCAAGATTTTTACTGATAAAAAACTATCCTAAGCACTTGTAATCAATACTTGTGCGTTAGGATGTTATTTTTGTTGTCTATAAACATAGGGTGATATTCCCGCCTATTTTTCTTTAGCCAAGCATAATCTAAAAATGCTTGAGTAAGATCATTTCATATCTTTTTCTCAACAAGGTCCACAGTGCACACACAACTATCAAAACAAAAAATTGTACACTCAATAATTTATATTAATAAAATTTGTCCTAGAAATATGTACAATCACTTCTTTTTTTGTTTCTTCTTTTTAATAAAACTCATGAGTGTATCATCATTATGATTGTCTCGATCTCTACCTTCAACTATTGAGTATTTTTCTACTGCAGGAAAGTGATGGTCGATCATCTCAATCATTCTACTACTTCTAGTAGTAGGACGTGGATGTTGATGCACTACAGGGGAATCCACTACAATAACAAAAAACATTAAAAGGACATGGTTAGTTATTATTCATAGCAGTGTTTCATTAGTACGAATATCATTACCATGTTTTTTACCTGGAGGAGTAGTGGACATGACCATTGGTTGGATTGTTATTGGTTCCTCTCCTCTCTGAGCACCCTCATCTACATGCTCTGTCATTGAAACAAGAAAATTTATAATTACATGACCATCTAAAGGAAATATCAATAATCACCATATTATATATTTTATTTTAAAGACATACATACCATGATCATGGATTTGTGAACTACTAGTATCATGGCATTGTTGTCCATCACCATCAAATGAACCGGTGTTGCTTTCCTGCTTAAAATAAATAAAGACATGATTAATTGATGAGTAAAATCAATTGTCAATATATTGGACAATTAATCAACAACCACAATCTTGCCATTTAATTTACCAACTCATTTGAAGGGTCAGATTGTGTCTTTGATCCCTTCCTTTGCCGATTTTACACCACAACTTGAAAGTTGAACTTGAAGCCAAGCATAAAGTATTATTTTGTGGCGACACTATTGTGTTTATCCCCCTGCATCACATGGCATAACATATGGATTTTTACTTACTAGTTGTAATTAGATAAATCTTACATGATGATTATTTGTTTAACATGAATAATGTATTCGATACTTACAATTCTAGCTCTTAATCTCAAGTAACCACCTTGGAAAAATTTGTATTGTCCATGTTTATCTAATCTTCCCTTTGTTGCTTTTGATGTGTTTGGGAGCCTACTAAAATTTTCAAGTATGTTATAATATATCACGATTTTTTCTATAGAATTACACAAAATTGAGCATATTCAATTCAAAATATCATATATTACCTTTCACTTCCAGGTGGTGTCTTCCCTTCACTTCTCAATGTGCTCTCCTTAGTGTCCTCCTATATATTCTTCCATTCTCTCTCAAGAATGGATAGAGGACAATCATACTTGGGGTTCTTTTTCAATTGAACCCTATATTCATCTATGAAATATCTCAAATATGTATCGACCTTTGAGGTGGTTTCATATTTGTTGAATATATCACCAAACATGCCAACCATATGGTCTATAATATTATTTCACAAATATTTATTCTAGGAATTCCACCATGTGCGAATGGTGGGCCCAAAGATCTATAGAGTCTTGTCATGCAAGGTCTTGTAAAAAATATTGTTTCTTGAAAAACGATATGATAATTACATTAAAATAATATGAAATATATAGGTTTCAATCACATGGTAGGAAATATTTGACATATTCAAAAATAGCTGGGATTTGTTGTATCTTCAAGGGAACCAATTTTTCTTCCACCAACAAGTTGATGGAGAGTGTTCCCGAGCTTTGAACACATGTTGCCTCAGGATAAAAATGGTGATCTAGTTGTGAGAACCAATATCCTCATGAAATTCACCCTATAGACCCTCATGAGCATGATCTAGCGTGTGCGGTGGGGGCATCTCATGGGCCCCAGGAGTTTCAGTCCTCTCAGCTACAGATGAAGAGGAAAATAGCCTCACAGGTATGTGGCTCATGCTAGGATGATGTGGGGTTTGTGCATCACTACCACCAACAACGTCCCCATGACTAGGTTGTTCCCCAATCAACGAATGGAAAATTTCCTATAGAAATAAAATGTTAGATTATTGCTCATATAATGGTATCATACAAAATTTTATAAATCAATATATGTTTAAAATAGTTTTTTTTTTTTTTAAATTGCGCTTACCCCAAATTGTTCTATATCATGTCTTAAAATTTCCATCCTTTTTTTCCCTCTTTTGTAAGTGGCTTAGACTTAGCCAATTCAATGTATTCCATATTTTCATTTTTCAAGGCCTTTTTAATTGTTTCCACCGAGTTGACGGAATAATATATTTCATTCAACAGATCATCCTGCTCCGACGGTGTGCTTTTCTACATCAACAATTAAACATGTTAATTAAATTATTCTAAGAAAGAATTGATATGAAAGTCACTATTATACCTTCTCTGAGCTATTTGATGCCTTCCCGCGATCACCCTACCACAATATAAGATGCATGAAAATTTAGAATGTTATAAGAAAATAATTTAAGAAGCATGAGCTATTAAAATGTATGTTTCAGATATAAAAAGGAAAACATTAATTACAAGTTTGGTATACTGGTAGAACATGTTTACCACCATAATAGCATTGCTTCCACTGATTTGATTCAAATCTTAATCGATCAACAACTCTTCCCCTACAACTATTGTTTTCACTGAACATAAAAATATTAGATTTCCTTCACTCCCCTCAAATATACAGTTGAGTTTCTTTCTTGTTGTTCCTGGCCTTGTACTATTAATAATACCTGCAATATTTCTCGACTCCTTTGGCCTTCCATCAATATACACCATTGCTCCTTTATTTTGATCATTGTATTTTAGTTGTATGTAATTTGTAGTGACTGCATATCTCCTCGTACTTGGCATATATCGTACCAACCTCAACCAATATCCATAGTTGTAGCATGGTCCGACATACTCCATCACCTCAACAAGTTCTCCATATTTCACCTTTATGCCATCCATGGAGAATAGGCTCAGACCATGTATGGATGATGGAGTAATGCAATAAACCCTCTCATTGACACATAAGTCAATGTCCAACTGAGGAAGTTCATTGGATACCCATGGTCTCAAAAGATGTTTTTACCTCAAAGGAAACTCAATGTTGCCTATGCTCTCATCATCATATGAGCATGCACCTCCTTCAGGAATAAAGAATTACATGTGCCTACGAAATTTTCTTCTAACCTTTTCACCTATAGTTGACCTAGCCATGTTATATGTGTTGGACATCGTAACACTTTCCCCCCTCCCTCAAGAAATTCCCTCACTTGAGGATGATAGGTATGATAGGTCCCTGTTCGGTAGTACCTGTTGAAATTCTTAGTACAATGGATCTAGGAACAATATTTTTGAAATACCGATAATTACTTCTAATGATGTTAAACTTCCTTTTCACTTTTCAATATATCATTAAGAAATTACACTTAATAAAATTCAACCGTATAAATGCAGTAGAACAGTATAACGGTATAATAATAGAGATCACAGAAAGACACAAGATTTACCCTGAGAAAACCCACGAAGGGGAAAAACCCAACAATCCTTTTTAATATATAAATTCTTTTTACAACAAGAGAAACCATTAGAACCTGGTCTTCAGCCTTCAAGACAAACCCTAGAAATTTTGGCCTTAGAAAATCCAACAATATTTGTTGGAGCTACAAATAAAAGATGTGCACAGGAGAGAGAGAGAGAGAGAGAGACTCCATGCCTGTGAGATGAAGATGAAGAGAGAAAAGGACGAAAGACAAGATGCCAAGAAGACTTCGCTTGAGATGCCCAGTTGCTTCAAGAATCATTAAATGTATAGTAACTGTAGTTTCTCTTATGAAAGGAGAATTTTTGTATATACAAATGAAGAGATCATGGTTATATTTATACTAATTCATTCTCAGTTTGGGCCGACTTGTACAATCGGAGCCAAAAATTCAATTTTACAAATTTAAAATTTCCCTCTCAAAATTTCAAAAGAGTACTTGACTCAAAAATAATTTTCCTTTTTCTCGAGCATAAAAATATTCTTTACAAACAAATTATGAAGACCGACCATAGTTACAAAAATTCAACACTCCCTCTTAACTAGGGAGTTATTCAGAATGACCATCTAAATGTTCTCAAGTTGAAAATTTTATCTATTAAAAGGGTTTTATCAAATCATCATCAACATCAACATCATCTGTCATGACAAATCATCAACTGTCTGAGCCACACTCTATCTAATTATTTTGGGAATGATTCTACAGGTATCAAGTGATAAAAGCCACACACTCAACTGAGTGACTCTGGGAAACAAGGACCATTCTTCTTAATCTAGTCACTACCTGTTGTTGACGATTGAAAATTTCAACGTAGTTTCGCCCGCAAAGTGTTGCTTAAGCCTATTATATTAAAACTAAATAATACTAGTAGGTGGGACCCCCTTGAACTATTAGAGAGCATATCCATGCATTTTTTATGTTGAGACGATGTGCGACACATGGTTGATGAATATATTTTGTTATTGGTTATAAATGAGCTTATGAAAGGTTGGTTTCTTATGCTACTACAACATATGCTACTCATCAATATCATTACGGTCTATTCTTATTACACCTGCATAACAAATATGTTAGTGAAAATTTTAGAAAGGCAGTTTTGAGAAAGAGAAAAGTACTATATTTGATGCAAAAGAGACCTAGTTCTGCAATACTACATGCATGAAAATACTTGTTGATAATTAAGTCCTAGATAACAAGGAAATGGCTATGAAATTGTGCTAAAATACGTTTTATATGCATGTGGTGGAACTTTTGGTGGTGCATGGAAGTGATGGCTTGCGATTTTATATAGTCTATATGTATGGTGATTATGATATGTTTCGGGTTGATGTTGATCACGCTATTGGTGATGATTATTTACATGATCGTTTAGATTGTATAGTGGTCAAGCGATTTATTTGAGTTATATTGGGAATATAAACATGGGTGGCGCATTTGGCAAAGTAACAATGCAAATGGTTGAATTGTTATACAAAACTTGGATTATTCTATGGTTTAAATATGTTCATGCTCTTGATGCAAGGGTTAATTAATGGTGTTAATGGGGGGCTCGTTGGCATGTACTATGGAGTGAATGAGATATGGGTGGAGGCAACATGCATTTATTGAACGTCACCTTTACCCTTCCCGTTGGCCGCCACCCTAGTCAGACTATTGTTTGATTTTCCTGTTGTGTTCACGCTCCAGATTTTTAGCAGGGTGAAACCACTCGACCTCCTTTCATCTTAAGGTTTTTGAGTAACATGTATGTCTCTTTTGGCCATTCTTGACTTCACTCCAATTATGAAATGTTTTTGGCTCAGTTGTGTGGGTTTGTGTTTGTTCTGAGTGCTGCAACTATGTGGAATTTTGGTTTTGAATGGAAAATGGATGGTTCTGCTTATAATTGTTTTGAGTTCATGGGAGTTGGTGGTCTTCCTGGGTGATATCTTTTTGTTACCACTGGGTTTGGTGAAAGGTTTTTTAAATCATGGTTGGACTATTTTATTTGCGATTCTTTTGTTTAACTAGAGCCATGTTTTCTGTTTCGGCCCTGTCAAGGAATTGCCTCTTGTTCACAAGCGAATCATAATCCTCTTTGTGCGTACGCTTTTGGCCTCGAAGTCACTATAGTTGGTGCATTTCCTCTTGTGACAGCTACCATGAAAACCTTTAACCCTCCAGACTGGAGCTGCATAGGGAGACTGTCAAGCTTGTTAAGTTGTTCCTGATTATTGTGGTATATTACTTTGAATACGGGCTCACCCGTTGGTCGTATAACAATTGTGTTGGTATGGGTTTTTGTGACTGCCTTCGTGATAATAGCATAAACCTTACATTTCCATTGCACTTCTAAAGTTCACAGTCACCCGCCTGATGTCAAAGAACTCATTTGTTTTTAATGGAAGGTCCTTTTCTCGTTTCAATTGGATGCGTGGGTATACACAGCTACCACGACTTGTTCGGTCGATTGATTTTTTTTTGTACCATAGTGGAGAATTGTTGGTTGATGTACAGTCACTATTTTTTCACTTATGGTGATTTGGTTGATGGTTGACAGTGGTCACAAATGCTTAGGGTTGATCACACAGGTCGCATCTGTGTATGGTGTTTTTCAAATGAAACATGAGCATGATAACTATGGTTTCCCTAGGGTCGAATGATAATCGAACTAGATAACTATAGAAGGCATATCCACGACATCCTTGTGTTGTTGTTTGAATAGGCCTAGGTGCGCACAGCTTTGATTGAATCACGGTGTCACTTAAACGAACCAACGACTTATTTATGCGCACAGCCCCAACATGATATGTTGATTTATTGGCACGACTGTGTGTTCATTGTGACAAGTAGAAATGTTGTATTGGGGAGTTTGGTTGGTTGCACTATGTGTGTAGTATGGATATCTTTTTTATACTCAGTGATACCCTCAGAGTTTTTAAGCATGTTATTTATTGAAATTGACCATTGTTGATGACAGTTGTGTCGAGTATTTGGCTCGGATTTTAAGACGCATTGAGATGTTTTCTTTTACAGTGGCATGGTTACATTGCCTTGGACATTTACTCCTGCATAGTCTGTGTATAAATGATGACTGTTGGTTGTATAGTCAATTGTCATTTCAGGCGTGGCATGTGGGGTTTTGATTATTTTGATCTTTCTACTGCATATATATATGGGAACAAATATCATTACAGATCTTGATTGGCTCTATTACAAAAATAGTGATTTCATTATTATTTTGGAGATGCTACTTTTAAATATAGATGTGGATTGGGGAAATGTATGGCAGTACTGGATGTTAATGATTACGGATTGGGAATGAGTGTAGTTGTTGACTGTTATAAAATGAAGAATGTGCAAATAAAGGGAACAAAACCTCTTACAAATTGTGTGAAATACTTTTGTTTTGTAATGGCACTGTGTTGGATATTAATGGACAGTGAAATCAGGCAAATACACAGGAATTATGACTCAGTCATCTGATTGTTGGTTGATGCATATTTTTCTTACTGCAAAATATGTTATGGATTTATTGATTAATATCATGAGCAGTAAACATTTTTTCCCCTCTCATTATCTCATTTTCCACTAATTACAACCCCCTCACATATCCCATATTCATTTTGTTCACTCCCTATTCTGATATTGATTACAACCAAGAAAATTTATGTGTTAAGTGGATGAAGTGGCAGTGTATTGAGTGGATTTCAATAAGGTTTATTGGGTTGATTTACAGTTGATTGTTGTTGTCATTGAGCAGTGACCATTTCTTTCCCCCTTTCATTATATCATATTTTCTCTCAATACAAACCCCTCACGTATCCCAAAACATTGTTTCACCCCCCCGATCATTTATTAATGTTAGAACAATTTGTATGGATTGGATTGCATGAGCCTGATACATTCTGAGCCAAATATATTTCATATTTTTAAGGAGTTTTCATGCATGTTTATTTAAAAGACTATTTGCTAATCGTTAACATATGCAGGATGCGTTTTTTAGTGGGTGAAGCCATGGCCGAGGAAGCAAAGGTAGAGGTAACTAGAACTGAGGCCCAAGAAGGCCCAGGTTCTCTATACATTTTGATGTTGATTCAGAAGAGCTTGGCCAATTGTTTCATGTTGGATTATTTAATTAGATTAGGCAGGGAATAGTCCAACCGAGGCCTGAAAGGTCTCCCTTCCAAGCCCCTCAATCCCCCGACATCTCTGTGCCTCCTCATGTCTCTTTATAGCCTGAAATTCTAGAAAATGATGGGTGGAAGGAGATTGTTCACCCAAGAGTCTCCCAACACTGTGGCTGGCCCAAATTAACTTTGCCTGCTCCTCCACCTTTGAACCCCATTTTCTAAGCTACCCCTAACCACTTGCCAGTGCAATCCTCCCACACCAACAAGAGATTGAAGACTGAATCCCACCATGCATTTGATAAAGGAAAATCTATTGTTGCCCCTTCCTCACCCTCTGATGACTCCGACAAATCCGTGTCTTCATTGATGTATTTGAGGGACAATTGTTCCCATGTGATCAATGAGATAAAGCCTAAAGGCTCTGCCCAGCCCAAGGCAAATTTAGGAAAATCAAGAGGTGACAGTAGCAACCAAGGAAGGGTTGCATCACAGACTGGAAAATATGGCTTTTGATTTTTATGTTATTTATTGTTTTATGACGGTGGACTTCATGGATTTTGGATAGCTTGTTTTATTTTGGATATATGAGTATTATTATGAAATATTTTCAAATTTCATGAGATAAAATTGCCAAAAGTAAATGTGTTTGAGGGGAGGCACAAGGGGTGTGTTTGCTTAACTAATGGATTATGTTATGATGGTTATGATTGTTATAAACTAAAGGGAGTCACAAGGGGTCCCACCTACTAGTTATTATTTATTTAT
>ML776925.1:1003976-1022427 GCA_009831015.1 Picea engelmannii
CATGTTTCTTTTCCTTTGTACCATAAGATACCTTAACTTCGGGACGAAGTTTCCTGAAGGGTGGGTGTATGTAACAACCCTAGTTGAAAATATGCTTAGGGATTATTAAGCAAAATTAATTAGGTGATTAATTGTCTTAACATAGTTTTAACTAAACATTGAATGAACAGGGTAATATTTATTAATTAAATATTTATTAGTTAATTAATTGTTATAATTTTGATTAATTAATTAATTAAATTAATTACCTATCACATTGAATGAACAGGGTAATAAATTTAATAGGGTTAATAAATTATATTGTTTAAATTAAAGATTACGTATACATAGGGGATAAGGGGCATTAATAAACGGATAAGGAACATGAATGATGGGATAAGGGGCATTAACTAGGTGGGTAAGGTAATAAATGTGTAGGTGAGGAAGTAAATGAGGAAAGGGCGGTGAAGGAGGGATATGAGGGGAGGAGGTTTACGAAGGAGGCATTACCATTCTACGGGGAGAAATTTTTGGAGGGTTCTCTTGGATTGTGCAGGGGAGTTTGAGTTCTGTATGTACAGGGGGAACCGGTTTGCTGGGGGTTTTGGGCATGGGGGCCAGGATATCCATATGGTATCCTGGAACTAGGTAGTTGTCCTAGTTGGCAGGGTGGAAGCTTGGTTTTGGGAAAAGTTGGTCCGTGGATTCAAGCTGGGCAAGGCAGCAACAGGAAGGTCAACAAGGCAAGTGGAAACGGAGGGTTAGCATCAGACCAAGGTATTTTAAAATTACGTATTTGTTTTATTCTGTTATAAAATTAATATTCGTTGATAAATTTAACATGCGTATGTGCTAAATTAAAAGGAATTATTGAATTTTCTGAAATCAAGTAGAAGCTACTGTTATGTTTGTGTAATTAATTGATGTTAGATTTACTCGGCTACTACAGTTTTCATGACTGACAAAGGTTATTGTGCAGATTCGAGTGGGCAACAATCTGTGGCAAGCTAATCCGGTTTTTAGAGTTCAGTTTTGGTTTTCTGTCAGAGGTCCTTTTGTATGTTCCATCAGGGATGTCTAAGTTTGACTTTGGTCCAAGATTTCTGTATGATATTTTGTAAAGGAAATGACTCTTTGGTGAATTGGAATGAAATAAAGGATTTCTTTATGTCCCAATTGTCTCGATTATCATCTTGGTGTCTTTACTTTTGTTCTTGTATTTATTTCAGAAATTGATATATTCAAAAAATACATAAAAAGTGAATTTCCAACAAGCTTTTTGTTGATAAAAGACTAGCCTACGCACTCGTAATTAGTACTTGTGAGTTAGGATATTATTTTTGTTGGCTATAAACATAGGGTGATACTCCCATCTACTTTACTTTAGCCAAGTAAAGTCTAAAAATGCTTGCGTAAGATCCATTCATATATTTTCCTCAACACCTGTGACACAAGAAGAATGATTGTCCTAGTCCATTCTCCCTAATCTTGTCACTTCCTATGACACAGGGAGAAGGACCATTATTCCTAATCTGGTTACTATCTATGACACAGGAAGAGTGATTTCCCTATACCATTCTCCCTAATTTGGTCACTTCTTGTGACATAGGGAGAAAGACCATTCTTCCTAATCTGGTCACTACCTGTGACACATGAATAATGTTCGTCCTCAACCATTCATACATAATCTGGTCACTACCTTGAAACAGGGAGATCGTTCATCCATGGTACCAACCTGGACATGTTCTCTAAAATATTTACACAACTTTGATAGTCACAGTATATTATGGTCGATTCCAGCACCTGGTCAAACATTCCAGAAACTAGCTTACAGAGCCATACTAAATTTGTACACGCATCACAAGCTTCAATGTACTATGCCTCTGCAATGTCGAGTGAGACAAAAATTTTCTTCCTGCTATCCTAAGAGATCATAGAAGACCCAAACATAAGCATATTCTTGAAGTGCTATTTCTGTCATTTGCATTCCCTTCCCAATCAGAATCTGTATATCCTTGCATTTGTAAGTCACTATTTGATACATATCTCAAACCATAATTTAGTGTGCCACTCAAATATCTCAAAATATGTTTTACAGCGATCCAATTCTATGATGTCCCCGACCATAAACCTCTATCAGGTAACGCTACCCAAACAACCTTATCTTTTCCAACTAGCTCTGATACCAATTTGTGACGTCCCCAACCATCAACATCTGTCGGGTAACGCTACCCAAATAACCTTATCTTTTCCAACTAGGTCTGATACCAATTTTTGAAACATCCCCGACCTCAAAACCAACAGGCCAGGCCATGCCACTGAATAAATTTCATGCTCTGATACCATTTATTTATTTACATAACTATCTAATTCAATTAAACAATTATAACATTTTGTTCATACATAACTTAATGCGAAAATACCATTAAGACATACATGTAGTGAATCACATGATAACATTTCAAGAATCACAGACATGTACTTTAATACATTATTAAAAAAATTAAGCACAGGGATTTGGTAATTATATTTAAATAGATGACCACCAACTGCATGGAAAACTTCCATGAACCTCTCATCCTTAGACCACACTGCTCATCACGTTGAACAATAGGTCACCCCTGAGCTGGGACTAAACTCCACCGGGAAAGGGATTCCTAGGCTTGGCAAGGACAACAGGAAATTCACACAGGTCAATAGGAAGGATTATCTCCCAGGGCCAGCTCAAATAATAGCATACAACCTCTCATTCCCCACATGTCTGTTCCACCCCAAGAAGTGTGCCCCTTTTCTGCTCAACAGTCCTCCGACTGCCCCACTTCCCTTCCAAGGCTTCAACAACAAACCAGACAAGAATTCTCTGAGCACTATAGTTGTAGTTGGGATCCCTCTGGTAAAACACTTCCCTAGCAACCTCTCTCACCTGGAGAGAGTTGCTTGCATGCCTGACAACCTACTTCTTCAGTCCACAGGCCTGACGACCCACCTCTTCAAACCACAGGCCTAACAACCTGCTTCTTCAATCCAACTCCTAAGACAATTCCAGAAAAGGTGATGGAAACAACAAATCCTAGTATATAATGGATGATGGAAGAAAGACACACTCTTTCAAGGAACTGTGTGGACTGTAACAACAAACTGTTAAGGCATGATACGACTCAGGTAAAGTACAAGGTGCATCGGGCTTCACAGGAGACACACAGGATCACTCAAGTACGAATGAAAGTGCCAAAGGTGTGTGCAAGATGCAGAGGCGACGATGGAAGCAATGGTTGAATGTGTGAATCTCTAGTGAATTGTGAAGGGTAACAGACTTCCAAAGAATCGTAAGGGTCATGAGGAAACTCGAGACTGGTCTATATGAAATGATGGGGAGCAACACCAGAATCAGAAGTGAACCCCCAACTATCTGGGTTTCCCAGCTACAACTGCATGCACCCAGGTCAACACATGTCTTCCTGCAGCTACATAAGTTACATTTAGCACTTGTTCCCTTTCCCAAGAAATTAGGAAAACATCGATCATGTCCACCGTAGCCTTCAGGAAATAATAATAAAATATTATTCCCTTGGAGGTAAGCCCTCTATCTTAGCCCCTAGGCCTAGACACTTAGCCCCATCCCTTTCCCTACCTAGTGGAGCTTAGTTCCCCATAAATCTTTCTTCATGGTCGATCTACATGCAGCAGTGTAATTTTATTCATGATATGTGCATTTACATATAGAAAAATCATGCTCATGGCCTTAAGAATCTAGGCTCTCTGACCTAATAAACATATAATCCTTCATCTTATAAACACTTGGCTCACTAGCCTATAAAGATAATTACAATTCAACAGGGGCTCGACGTTGGGGTTTTACAATCCCCTCCCCTTATTTTTTCATTGTCCTCAGTGCAACTTACTTACACAACAACAACAAGATTTCCAAAATCTTAAAAAGATGCGGTATTCTACCCTCATAGCATATTCATGCTCCCATGTTGCGTCCTCAAGACCATACAAGGTCCACTGAACTTTTACAAGCCCTATGGCTCGACTCCAGATCTTCTTTCTTTTCTTGTCCAGTATACGCACTAGATGCACATGAAAAGCGCTTTCCTTCTCCACCTGAATGACATTCCAATCAATAACATGATTAGCATCATGTAAATATTTATTAAGCAATGACACATGAAATACATTATGTATAGACATAGATGCAGACAATGCAAGCACATATGCTACTAGACCAATCCTCTCTAGGATTTCAAACGGCCCACAAAATCTAGTTGCCAACTTTGAACAATTTCCCAACTTCAGGGAGCTTCTGTTGGCCTTCACTTTCAAGAATACATGATCCCCTAATTTAAATTCCCCATGAGTTTCGTTCATATCCGCATAGATTTTTTGTCTGTCTTGGGGAGCCTTCAAATTCTACTTAATATTCAACATTTGTTCTTCCATTTCCTTGAGAAACTATGGTCCAATCACCGCCCTATCAGCTAGGTTGTCCAATCTTACTGGGGTGTTTCACTTTCTGCCATAAAGTGCTTCAAACAGGCTCATCTTCAGTGATGATTGATACCCATTATTGTAGGAAAATTCTACGAAGTGTAGATAATCTTCCCATTTATATGGTTTTTCCATCACATACATCATTAGCGTGTCCTCTATCACCTGGTTCACCCTTTCTCTTTTCCCATCTGACTCAGGATGATAAGCAATGTTGAAATTCAAATTTGTTCCGAACCCTTTGAATAACTCGTTCCAGAACTTTGATGTAAACTTTGGGTCTCTGTCAGACACAATTGTCTTGGGTACTCCATACAAGTGTGCTACTTCCCTCATATAAATATCAACAACATTAGTTTCCTTATGAGTAGTCTTCATAGGAATGAAATGGGCAGCTTTAGTAAGCTTGTCCACCACTACCATTATTGCATCATGCTACTTGCTTGGTCTGGGAAACCCTGTGATGAAATACATTGTTACAACTTCCCATTTCCACTCAATAATGGGTAATGGCTGTATAAAACCTTCTGGGTGTCTATGCTCAATATTTACCTTTTGACATTCCAAACACTTGGCAATAAAATCAACCACTTCTTTCTTCATGCCTAGCCAATAATATTGGATTTTGACTGTTGAAATTGTTTTTTGATATCCTGGGTGTCCCTCATAAGGTACATTGTGCATTTCTTTTAAAATCACACTCCTCAATTCAGAATAATTGGGTACATAAACTCTGTTTCTTTACAAGATAATTCCATCAATTCTTAATTCATAATCCTCAAGCTTCTGCTGCATTTTACCTTGCTGCAATTTTGTTACCAATTCCATGTATTGCAAATATGATTTTGCAACCTCTACTAATCTATCTTTCAAATATGATTGGTACATCCTAATGGTTGTAGAATGCAACTCATGCACTCTTATTCTGAGTGCATCATCCACCTTGTTCTCTTTCCCATTGATATGCTTTATATCAAAGTCATATTCACAGAGGAATTCTAACCATCTGTTTTTCCTGGCATTTAGAGTTGGATGATCAAAAAAATATTTCAGACCATTATGGGTTGTCCTCAGCTCAAACCTCTTTCCCTTGAGGTAGTGCCTCCACTTCTTCAAAGCGTGCACTATGACTACCAACTCCAAATCATGAGTGGCATAGAGCCTTTCTTGCTGCTTCAACTTCCTTGATTCATAATATACAACAAAACCATTTTGATTGAGGACTCTAACCAATCCTTCTTTACATGTATCTGTGCATACAATGAAGTCTTCATTTGGATATGCAATCCTCATAATTGGAGCACTGGCTAACAACTACTTCAATAGATGGAAACTTCTTTCACATTCTTCTGTCCATTGAAATTTCTTCCCCTTCCTTTGAAAGGAAGTGATGGGGTGAGATATTCTTGAAAACCTTGCAATGAACCTTCTATAGCAGCCAACTAGACCCTTAAAGGATTTGAATTCTGTCACATTCTTTGGCGTTGACCATTCTCTAATGGATTCTATCTTCTTAGGATCCAATGTTATCCCATCCTTTGAAATGATATGCCCCAAGTAATGAATTATGTTTTGATAAAATGAGCACTTGCTCAATTTGGCATACAATTGATGCTCCCTTAGCACTTGCAACACCATCCTCAAATTATTTTCATGCTCTTCTTCTGACATGGAATATACAAGGATGTCATCCAAAAATACAATGACAAACTTGTCTAAATATTCTCGGAAAACACCATTCATTAAGCAGATGAAAACAATTGGTGCATTTGACAACCCAAATGGCACCACTATGAACTCATAATGACCATACCTTGTCCTGAAGGCAGTCTTGCTGATATATTCCTCTTTAATCCTTACCTGATGGTATCATGACCTAATATCTATCTTGGAAAATATCTTTGCATCCTTGAATTGATCAAAGAGATCATCAATCCTTGGTAAGGGATATTTGTTCTTTATAGTCACTTTATTCAATTGTCTGAAGTCGGTGCACTATATTAATGTCCCATCTTTATTTTTCAAGAAAAAGACAGGGGCATCCCAAACCGACACACTTGGGCGTATATACCCCTTTTTCAAAATTTCTTCAAGATACATTTGCAACTCCTTCAACTCTGGTGTACTCTTTCTGTAAGGAGTATTTGACACTGGAGCTGCTCCAGGTATCCAGGTATTAAATTTATAAATAAATCGATATCTCTCTTTGGGAGTAGTCCTAGTACCTCCTTGAACACGTCTTCAAAATCTTCCAAGACTGCATGGACCTCCAGATTTGGAACCTTATCCTTAGATGATTCCTCCATATGGGTTGCAAATATTTGACAACCCTTCCTATAACACTTCTTTAGCTGCATTGCTGAAATTTCTCTGATAGTCACTGCCCTAGGAATTCCTTGGACTATTCTCTAATTTCCTTCCTCATCTAGGAAAGTGAATGCCTTGTTGTGACAGTCCAGGATAGCATGATGTTGTTCCAACCAATCCATCCCAATTATACATTCATATGAACCTAAATGCAAGATGTTCAAATATTCCCTTGTGCTCAATCCATTAATGTCCATAAGACATGACTTAACCATTTCATTTACTTTTCTTTTGGCTTCGGTATCCATCTACACCAACCAATATTTTCCATGCTTGTTTCTTGGAAAATCCAAAATTTTCACCATCTTAGGATCTATATAACTATGACTATATCCTAAATCAATTAAAATAGTAGTGGTTTGGTTGTTGATCATACCTTCCACTTCAATCATATGTGACTGATACTTGTCTTTCTTGTTGTCCAGGGATGCATAGATCCTGGGTACACTTTTGCCCATGTCCTCCAATGTTTCATCTAGCTCAACATTGTGAATAACTCTCACTTTGTCACTTCTATGAGGACAATCTCTAGACATATGATCTCCCTTACAACCCCAAAATTGAATAGGTGGTTGTCTTGGCCTTTGACCACCTGTCTCAATCGTTCTGGGTTCTCTAGAAGTTGGTTGTCCCTGAGGATTATTTATGAAGAATGGTGGCTTAGTTCCCTTCTTCCTCTGATCCATATTGAAATTCTTCTTGTCTTCCCAAGATTTTTGGAAAGTTGACCTTGCTTTTTGCTGATCATATAGGCACTTAGCTTGCCTTATAGTCTCCTCCTATGTTTTGGGATCATCATATTGTATTTTTTCACTGATGAATGATGGAAAACCACTTAAATACCTCTGAATCTTGACTGTCTCATCCTTTATGAAAGAGACATACTTCAACAATTCTAAAAACATTCTTTCATATTCATATATTGTCATAATCCCAAGCTTGAGTTCAAATAACTCATTCATTTTCATGTCATAGTATCTCTTAGTCAAGTATTTATTTTCGAAATACTTCTTGAATTCCCTCCAAGTAACAATTTTCTCTTTAATGTGTTGCACTTGCACAAGTTGATCCCACCACATGGATGCCTTTCCTTTGAGTTGATAGATGGAAACTCTCCCTTCTACATGAGAAGAATATTTATGCAATTGAAAATACTTTCTCATGCCCAACAACCATGTCTCTGCATCTTCATCCTTCTTGTGTTCACCATCAAATGTAGGAGGTTTGATTTTGTTAATTTCTCCTTGTATAAGCTCATCCACCCCAGACCTCTTATGCGTCCTGACAGGGGATGGACTTGAGTTGTTGTGTTATCTCTTATTTTAATGCCTCGTGGAGTGTTGGTAATGTTTTCTATCACTTTTTGTTCTTCTGTGACTTCCTGATTTGGTTGAGCCACTCTCCTTATGCAATTTCTTTTCTATTCTTTCCAGGATATGCATCAACGTCATGTTGAATTCTCCCTGTTGCTCCCTAGATTTCATGAGATTCTTTTTATTTGCTCGGTGAATTTGGACATCTTTCTGCAACTTTTTAATGATTTTCATCATGTTCTCTTCTTTATCTATCTCTCCTCCATGCCCATTGGAGTTCGATCCTTCAACTCCTGATCCAGATTATTTTTGACACGAAATGACAGCGGAGATATAATAAATCAATATACATAGATATCTCAGATATCCAATAATATAATAGAAATGTATCAGAGATGAAACCATAAACATATAGATACAATAATACACAATTTTCTATTAATGAGCGAAAATGTACAAAGACTATAAAAATACAGAGTGGAAGAGTCGCTAGAATGGTGGCATATTATCTCTAAGAAGAGATGTGTCCGCTACTCGCATTCGCAAGAAGATGATTTTAAAATGAGGCTCCAAAGGCCCTTTTATCATAAATAAAATCCAAAAGCCTAACCTCGGAAGATGAAAATCCAACATTTTTGTGGACCCCGTTTTGGGTAGTTTGGTGTATCAACGTCCCGGGGCATAACTTTGGAATACAATATTTGTTTGGGGCGCACGATAGCTCGTTGGAAAGGTATAGTAGAAGAGATTCATTTAGGGGGATCAATTATAGCCTTCGTCTATCATTGAGAATCTCTATCCCCAAAAAACCTTCATTTAGGCCCTCAAAATGGCCCTGGAAGTTAAAAACTACTAAAAATAGTAAATTGCCAAAATTGCCAGAAAACTGTTTTGAGCCAGTTGGAAAAGGTGGGTGGCCACTGATATACACCTAGATCAATCCTCCCTTCTTAGGAATAAATGGTCTCCATTTCATTAAAATCCCAGGGGAGAGAGAGAAGCGGTTGTTGAATCTGCATCTCAATGAGATGCTTGCCTTGTTGGAGAAGTTGCGCTACTTAGCTTTTTGAAGGTTGTCACAAACCTGTGGCTGGAAGGGTTGAAAAATTTTAACCAGTCTGGATACATGATAGTCCTGTGTGCAGAAGGAATCATTACACTTTTCCACAATCTTTTCGACCTCCTTCTATTGGATAGAAGGTGCTTGGGTCGAGGCTGTAGTGGTTGCAATATCCTTTTGTTCACCTTTTGAACAAATTGTGAAGAAGCTGAATTTTGTAGTATGAGATACTACATTGCAACACTGCTTAGGTGGAAAAATAGTCAGAACTACCTCTGGTATTTTATAGACATGACCCCCTAGAGAAACAATGACACTGCGGGGTCGAGACTCATAAACAACATGGCGCTTCCACATATATGGTTGGCCCAAGAGAACATCACAGACATCCAACAGGGAAACATCACATAATACCTCATCCTTGAAGGGTTGGATGCCGTATGACAATCAACACTACTGGCTGACATAGAGGTATTGTCCCTGGCGAAGCCACCCGATGTTGTATGGTCGTGGGTGAGGTTTTGTCGACAATCCCAACTGTTTGATGACCTCTGTTGAGATGAGGTTCTTCTGGCTTCCGCTATCAACGATAAAATGTAGCAGTGTCCCCTTCACCCACATCTATGAATGAAAACGACGCTCCCCCTCTTCAGGATCTGTTGGTTCCACTGGTTGAATTGTTACAGTCGTGACAATAATATTGGGGTCTGTGTCAATGATCTATCTTTTACCAATATTTTCAGAATCAGATTTTGAATCAAGGTTCGGCTGCTTGTCTTTGATCTTGGCCAATAATGATTTTTTTGAGCGACATTCATCGGTGTTGTGCTAGGGGATTTTGTGGAAATCACACCATTTTATGATGTCCTTCTTTGTCTTCCCGTGACCGTTATGTTCCTGTGGCTTGGATTGGTTTTCGGGAGACTATTTGTTAGGGTCGTCTTTATCAAAGTTTCGTTGTTGCAGATTTGCAGACCCAAACTCTTGTTTGTTCTGGTGCATAAATTTCTGCTCGATTTTAACAACATATCGATAAGCAACACCAAGTGATGAGATGTCCAGAAAATCCATTTCAGTTTGGATGTATTTGTGTAGAGCCCCATGGTATTTCAGAACCAAATGCCATTCAGAATCTTTGATACCCAGCTTGGTGTGCAAGGTATGGAAGGTATTGGTGAACTCTGGAACTGCTTGGCCCCTCTCTTGCCGGAGTGTGGTCCATCTCATGTATTGGTCCTCATAGTTTCCAATAGGGTAATACTGGTCCTTTTCCACATCCACAAAAAAATCCCAAGTGGGCTCGACCCCATATATTCCAGATTCCTCTGTGGAAATTTTATCCCAGTAATTTTCCCACCAATGTTTGAAACAAGGGACAACCTTAAGGAGTACGAAGGTGAAATTTTCCCCGTCGAATAAATTATGAACAGAGAAATAACCTTCTAGCAGATTTAACCATTTTTCTAGGGCATCTACATCTATCTGTCCTTCAAATATGGGAATATCAAAATTAACTTGTACCTTGAAAGGAGAGGTGCCTCCAAAGTGGTATCTTGATGAAGATGTGCCTGTTGTTATCGATAGGCATTGAAGGATCTGGGAAAAATTCTCCATCATTTTGTCCCTCTGTCGTGTGAGAGTTTCCTCAAGCAACAGATTGATAGAATCGTCTGCTCCATCAGTTTTATTTTATTCATCCATGGAGGGTTTCTTAGGTGTGTAAGAGATATTTTCTTCAAGAGAGACAAGCTTGAGATCCAACTTGCTATACTTGGACTTTGTCGGGGACATGCACTGAAGAAAAAACACGATCAAGAGCAGCCTTCTATGATACCACTGATCCAGATTATTTTTGGCACAAAATAAGAGTGGAGATATAATAAAGCAATGTCAAGAGATATATTCAGGAGATATATTAACTCCAATTCTTCCTACATCTGCATGAGTTCCACTTAACACTCGCTCCCTTTCCAAAGAAATTATGACAACACCAATCATGTCCACCTTAGCCTTTAGGAAATAATAATAAAATATTATTCCCTTGGAGGTAATCCCTCTAGATTATCGCCTAGGCCTAGACACTTAGACTCCTCCCTTACCCTACCTAGTGGAGCTTAGTCCCCCATAACTCTTTCTTCATGGTCAGTCTACATGCAGTAGTGTAATTTTATTCATGATATGTGCATTTACATATACAAAAATCAATCTCATGGCCTTGAGAATATAATCTCTCCATCCTAATAAACATATAAGTCTTCAACTTATAAACACTTGGCTCACCAACCTATAAACATATTTACAATTCAGCAGGGGCTTGGCGTTGGGGTGTTACAAATTCTCATGTCTCAGTTCCACTTGGAACTGGCTCAACATGTTCATAACAAAGCAAATTTCTGGCTTGGTATTAACCAGATACATCAGTGAGACAATCACTACCAATATATAGATGGATCTATCAAATAAGAATCAGAGTCTCTCAATTTCTTCAATTTTTTTTATCATGGGAGTAAGCATGGATTTGCAATCCATCATCCCAAACTTCTAAAGGATATTTACTATATACTTTCCTTGACCATGGGATTTTTCCATACTTCTAGTCCCAAATAGTAATGCATTAGACCAAGATCCTTCATATCGAATTTACAGGCCATCTCCCTCTTACACTGAATAATGAGAGGATTTGCACCTATCAGAAACAAGTCATCAACATATAATAGTGTTGGCACAGGGGCAGATCTAGGGTTCAACGCTTCAACATCGCACCAACAAAAACCTAACTACCGATCCTTTCGGAAACATCTGTGAAGTAGATGAAGTCTCATCCAAGGTAGAGGTAGGGGGGGTTGTAGGACTCAAGTGTCTACAACTAAACTGGGACACAGATCTATGATTACAATACTTAAAAAAACACTTATCCAACAATATACATTAGGTTATGATTCTCATGTACATCGCAGATTAACCCTTATTACAGAGCAACGTAGTAATAAAAATGATCTAACAGTTCCAATCACTTAGCACACAACATTAGCTCAGATCTAGCATTCATTGACATCATTAAGCACTAAGCTACAACATCATATGCATTCATTATACATAACAAGAACAACACTAAGCAAATAACCAGATAAACAACATCGCACAAAGCACATTAGGACATAGGATATACGTGGTTCACCCCAGTGTGGGGCTACATCCACCAACTTATTCTTCTTCTTTATTAGTCTTTGATACCTTTACATTCATCTGCTCCTGTGAAAAAATCCATAGAGCCCAACTCCGCAGTGGAAAGGTGATCTGTGCACCGTACACTAGATCCACCTTCCTCAAAATCAAGTAAAGGCACGGAGCCAACTCCTTAGTAGAACAAAGTAGTTACAACTATTGCACTAAGCCAAAATCAACCCATCATGCACATAGCCACTAGTATTCATGCACTAAGACAATTGCTATCTACATTGCTTAGCTACTACTTATTTATACAATTACAATCAAGGCCTAATCATGGGTAAACCCATGGGCCGACATCCCATAAACTGTTACATAATCCCTAAAAACCCTTTGCTGGGTCCATAAGCCCGCAAAACAAGCGATATCCCACAATCTCAGCTCCGACTTGGCACTCCATCTTCGACCAGCCTGTGGAAATCCAAAAAGTGGCCAAACATGACCAATGTTTCCACAAAACTTGGTCAAGTGCCAACATGCCCCCAACACTCACCTGTGACTCGTCTCGAGTCACTCAGATATGGGCAGTGCTACTTCGAAGGCCTCGAGCTTAGATCCAACTGCCTTGAATTGCTACTTTGCTAGAGCCTCCTGCTCGACAAACTCATGAATCACTTTCTCTGTAACAAGCCCTTCCAGGCGTTGTTTCATTGTCACAACTACTTGGTCTAACTACGAGCCTTGGCCTTCAATATCTTCAAAAATCATGCAGGCTTCACCCTGCACCGGATGGAGTCTCTGTGTCACCTCCATGACTTTTCTCTAGATGGAAGTAACCTACTACTGGACTGCGCGTTGTTCCTTTGATAACTTCATTTTATCAAATCCAGTAAGCAACTTCATCTGTGCTTGCACAGTGGATGCCTGCTGCTTCACCTCCTGGAGATGTACTTATAGTTTCTTTAGCTCTAGATCTTCTGTAATGCACTCATAGGTCTGCGCACTTCAATCACTCAGTTTCTTACACTCTGGGGTGAGTGCCCTAATTCTTTCTACTACTCTTTTGGCGATTTCTTCCCTATGATCGCACACTTCTTGCGGAGTGCTCGACACTTCTTGGAGATCTAACTCCATTATCTGTGCTTTAAGCTATTAAATGGCTTCGAAGAGCTTCCCCACTTGTATCCCAGTTGAATCTAGTTTCTCCCGTGCCAAGCCTGACACAAGGAGAAGTGTTTTATTCACTGCCTCTTTCACAACATTCTACTCTGCGAGCTGCTGATCTTTTTCTTTCTGCATCTTCTCTTTTTCCTCCTCGAACATCACCCTGATTTCATCTTTCTCCTATTGCACAACTCGAATTTTCTCTAAGACCTCCTCCTTTTCTTGCTTCACGGCTTCTGTAGCTTGCTCCTTTTCTTCTTGGAGTTGACTAATTTGAGCCTCTGTTGCATCTGCTAATATTTTTAATTGGGTGGGCTCATCCCCCAATTCGACAATTTCTGCTGAAGAAGGCGTAGTAGGTATTGCACGGCTCAAATGGATAGCTTGTTGTATGTCCTTGAGCTCCTTCTCTATTCTGTCATACAGTGTTTCTTTCTTTTCTTCATGTCTCTATAGGATATCCTCTGAGGTGTCTTCTACATCTGCAATGATGAGGTCGACATCGTCCATTGTGAGCACATTCTTCGACTGAGGCTTATTGGCTCAGGTGTTCTTTCGTGTTGAGGGTTTCTGCGAGGAAACCTTCCTTTTCTTCGATGTTTCGACCTCAATAGGGGGATCCTTTGGCTATGTAACTTTGCATGTTTCTTTATTTTCTCCTTCTTCCCCTCCTTCTTCTTGGTTCACTTCATATCCTCCTCCTACTATAGGTGAGTCAAGCCTACTTTCTTCTGAGGCATTGACCTCCTTATCTGTTTCTATGTTCTGCACTTCCTCCTTTTTCTTATTTTTCTTCGCGCTAGCCTGTCCATCATGTTCGACCTGGGTGACCAAGGGGCTTCCAATGATGTCGGGGTCAGAGAGTTCTGCATCTTCCACCGATACAATGAAATATTCTAGCCATTCTTTGGTGATCTCCTCCATGTCTTCGTCAGTCATCTTATAATAAGATTGTAGCTCCTACTTTCTTTCATCCCTACACATAGTGATATAAATAAAGTGTTGATCTGTGTGAAACTTCGCTAGCAGCCTGTACTGATGCAAAGTGTTGGGTATCATTCATGGGAATGCTTCAATAACATTCTTCAACTATAGGTAGTAAGCATGGAACATTGTGCTCAATTTCCACTACTTCGCCATATCATTTGTATACCACAAGGTGGAGAACCTTGAGGCCAGCGACTCTAATGGCTCAACTTTCAAGAAGGTTGCTCCTTTCGACATTTTCCAATCAACAATTGTGATCAATATCAGTAGCCAACTGAAATGAAAATCATATCCCTGATCTTGCTCTTCGCAACAGTCCTTCTCTAACTCGTTGATGAGGTAGCTCACCCAGTTCATTTTCATGCCTTCTACACACTGCCCTGTGAGGTCTACTACAAATCTAGTGACCTGTGTCAAATGGTTCTTTCTGACAATATTTCCAGCTATAAGCTGACAATCTAGGCGCATTGCACCATCTTGGATGGAGGCTACCTTGTAGCCTCGCTTTCCCTTCTCTACATATCCATAGGCTTCCTTTATGCGTTGTGCCAAGGAGCGATCAGAAGTCTTCCCTGGGTAGAACTGGTGAGGGTCTGGTCTATGCATACTTAGTCTTGTGATGAGATGGATCAGTGTTGGATCCACAGTGACGTGACTATCAAGCCACAGATACCCTCCATGATAACATGACATGAGGAGTTTAATGCAAGCATTAACCTTTTGGTGTTGGCCAAAATGAGGGATCTTCATCATGTTCAAGATCATTGATTGCGCGAGCTCCTTTATCCATGGTTGAGAGACTATACATGACTTATTTCCAGTTGTCTTCATCAAATACCTATGTGGTAAGAGCATCACATAGTTCTTCTGGTCTCTGAGGTTGAAGTCGTTGTTCTTCAGTGTTGGGATATTTCCTAACTAAGGTCCAACTATGCATATCCCCTTCGAGATGTATGCAGTGATTATCATGTACTCAAAATCCTGTGGGATGCTATCGTGGTTAACCGTGCCAGCTAGAGGCGAGATGTAGTTCGATAAGATCGACAGGATCTGCTTTGCGTTAGCCAGATCGTCACGATGATTTCTTCATTTCTCAGTCATGATTCAGCTAGAACGACGTCTAGTCGAGGGGGAGGCTTGAAAACCCCCAGTCGACGATGCTTGTATTCCCACAGACATGAATCTATCAGTCATGAGGTCTACAAGTATCTCCTCCACATCTTTCTCTAACGCACTATGTTCGCCCGACATTCACACTTGTAATAAAATAAATCGGGTAGGTGAATGGACAAGCAAGGTAATCAAATGAATGGTGAGTTCTATAAAGCACAACGCGATATGAAATCGATTCTTTGTTAGCTCAGATATCTCAGTTAACAAAAAGTGGTCCCGGCGCAGCGTCCGATAGGTTAAATAAGAAACATCGTAATAGATTCCTCCAACGGGTAGGAATTCCTCAATCAATATGAATCAGTTCGTTATGGCATAGTCTCAACGGTCCAACGTCGCCGATCTTTCCGAAAATAACTATTTTTCTAGCCGTTCTGGAGCGTCATTCTAACGGTAGGGGTGCCTCCAACGGTCATATAGCTTCGTCGTGGTGAAGTCCCATTCTTGCGTAGTTCTGTTATTCCGGCGAGGTTCAATTTTTGTAGATCTGTCTCCTGTGAATTCTTATCTAGAACTTGTTGTAGTTTTTCTAATTTGTCTTTATTCTTAATGAGATTCCTTGCCTTCTTTCCTGTGATCTGAGTCTCTGTATTCCTCTTTCCATTCTTATTCTTATCTGTTCTTAGTGTAGTGACTTCGTTCTATTGATGTTCTTTCAAAGGGTTCAAAGGTAATACCTCTTTTCTTACTAGGTCCAGGGTGGACATACTTTCTTCTTGCATGGATAGGTCCTTCAACCCTTCTTGTGCTTTTTCAAAGTTGCCAACTACTTCTCTTTCATTTTCCTGCTTCAAATCAACTTCTCGTTCTTCTATCAGTCGATCTATTCTTCAAGTTATGGAATTCCTTATTTCTTGTTTTTTCTTTTCTATGGCTTCCTCCTCTGCTTTCCTTCTGATCTGATCCTTCTCAATCCAAGTCTTTCCTAGTAAAAGTGGGAAAGGGGCATTGTTCTCAACAAACCTAATAACTTCAAAGTCCTCTTCTGTTGATGTTTCATAAGAAATCATAGGTATATTAGTAACTCTTCCACATAGGGTTATCATCTTTCCTTTAAACAATCCTATCCTTCCCAATGAAGGTATCATAGCAGGCTTTCCCAAAATTTTCCAATATATTTATGGCATAATATTCACACGTGTTTCTTCATCTAATACACAGTCTATGTCGTAGTCTTCTATCCTTGTAACTATGCACTGTTTTTCTTTCAGGATCTTTGGTAAACTGATGTCTCTGTGATCATCCATTTCTGATTTTAACTATATTAACATGGTCTCTGACTCTTTTTCTATATGATTCTCAGTCTCTTGACCTTCTTTATAGTTTTCTTGTCTCGTGTTCATCTTTTCAACTTTATCAATCATTCTTGGGCAATCCTCAACCTCATGACCAATGGCTTTACAACAAAGACAAATAGGACCTGCACCAGGGCATTCTTTAGCAAGATGTCCCCGTCTTCTGCAATTGTAACACAATGTCAATCCTCTATTTCTTTTAAATGATCCCTGGTCTTTCATGTAATGCTCACTGGGATCACATTGTTGTACCTACAATCTGCAAAAATTCTTTCTAGATTCCTGCATCCACTTATTAGTCCAAAAATTCTTTCTATGCATAGGAATAACATATTTTTCTCTATTTCTATCAAATTTATTCAAATAAATTATTTCTTCTAACTGTGCCCTAGCCTTTAGACTAGGACAAGATCTATCAAGCATACTTAGATTCATACTGTTACATGTCAAAATTACTCAACTGGATAAGTGTCGCATGTTCCTCTCAACTGTTGTAAGTGTCGCATCTTCCTTACAACTTTCGCAAGTGTCTCAAATGTTGTTCAAGCATGCCGCCATAATGATGACACTAAGGAGGCACTTAAAACATCTCATACACTTGATTTGGAGAAGGGGAACTGGTTAACTGAAGTCAAGGAACTCTTAACACCTGAGAAGAGCTCTTAAACAAAGGTTCTGAGGGTGAGTTCTCCCCTACATCATCCTTAGGAGCGTTGGCGCTCCCCTATAAGGCCTCAGGGAGCATTATAACGCTTGTCTGCCCCTCTAAAGGAGTGCTATCCACCTTTGGAGCGCTGACGTTTCCCTCAAGCTTCCTAGGGAGCACTGCATCACTCTGATGCCCCTTTTGAGGGAGCACTGCCTAATCTGAGGCAGTAGTTCGCCCATTGAGGAGAATAAGGGGAGGATCTTTCAAGTTTAGAAGGCATTTGCATTTGAATTCTTGGTTCCATCAGGGGATCCCTGATCTAAGGAGGAAGTTCCTCAACTTGTTCTAAAGATAACTCAAAAGGTTAAGCTCCTCTTAACCTATATAAGCAAGCTCTATGATGGTGAAAAGGGGGAAGAATTGCTAGCATGAAACCTATGATCTCATAGGAAACACACAGTCAGCCAAAGGAGAGTGATCAGTGAAGCTGCTGTCATCCAGGTTGTGGATCTTTCGAGCAAGGGTTAGACGAAGGGGACTTGACGAAGCTGTCGCATTTGCATCTATGATTGTAAGTATTGTTGTCATTATTCTTATTAATATGACACACTTGGCCTGTTTCTTTCTAGTTTGTGTATGATGTTACATGAACTTATCATTGATAAATAGATCTGTTTTCAAGATAATATCAATAGAGTAGGAAGTGGTCGTATCTTGTTTGTCTACAGGACTCAGCGAGGAGCAAAGGATCGGAGCTCAACTCGGAGCGTGCAGGGACAAACGTCGATAAAGAGGTACTTCTGTTCTC
>ML776925.1:1022633-1045683 GCA_009831015.1 Picea engelmannii
ATTTCTCCTCATTGACCTTGTTCTACCCCTTGATTGTTTCAGACCTGGTTCACTCCTCTTTTGATTGGTTTCATGAGCTGATTGGCTCCCTACCCCATCACACTCAGCCTAATTGTCGAGATTGAATTACAATTTTTGAATTTCTTGACACTTTTGGGAGTTTTTGAACCTGGCGCCCCTTTCCCTGTGTTAACAGAGTGCCAGCGCTCCCTAATAGCCTTACAAAGAGTGCTATAACACTCCTTGTCCTTGACAATAGAGCGCCAACCCTCCTTTGGCCAATAAACCTTTCAGAATTGTTTTCTCAGGGTTTTTCCTTTGTGTCTCTCTTGCTGGGTAACCTTGTGAGTCAATCCTCCTTCTTTCTAGCTTTGACATCTGTCTTTTTCTTGAAGAAAAAACATCTTGCTGTTTGGATTTTGTAGCCTTCTTCACTATTGTTGTTGAGTTTTTCTGCCATTTGGAGTTTGAAACCCATGCATTGTCTTTCTCTCCTCGTCGACTAAACAAAAAATGCTGGTGAGGGTCATCAAAGGTCTACATATCTTTTCATTTGGGTTTAGTTAAGATCATTGTTCTTCGACTTTTTATTTTGGGTGTGAAGTTTGATTTCTCTTTGATTGTTTCTTTTCTTTCGCTTCTTGTTTTGATCAGAATGAGAGGGTGTATTGTTTGTATGATTCTTGCTTGTGTTGGTCTGATTTCCATTCATCCAAAAAGACAACTAGCAAGACGAGCATTGTTTTTAATTAATCATTATTCATATGCAAACAATAAAAAGCATCTTCATGATTGATTGAGCATGTTAGAAGGCATCTCAAAAGTTTTAGCATCACATCAGGATTTGATTGAAGAAAATTTGTTTGAGGACACTCCTTATTAGTGCTTGTTAGTGAAAAGAACTTTGTCTCTCTCCCTTAGATAGATGTTCATCGAAATGAAATGAATGCTTATCATATTTGATGCATTTTTGGGACTGAGTCATAATTCCATTCGTTTCACTTCCATGTACCCTTTTTGAGTAAAGAACAACTATACAAATCAACGCTAATTAAAAATTATTTAGAACTTTTTCTTTTCTAGGATCCTCCACCAACAGTAGACTAGGCTTAGTACTTTGGATTAGGCTGTGAGCATAGCTCTCCAAAGTTTCCAAAACAAACAGTAGCATCCTGAGTTAGGGAGAGTCAAATCCAATCATCGTATAAGTCTGCCTGGGATCCCCCTCTCACACAGGGGTTACACACGAGGTCGCATTCAGGTGAGTTACGGAGATTATCCCTTCGTGGTTCAGCTGATTGTGGTGGTCAGATCGTATTATGGGGATCACTTTGAGGTAAATCCATAATTACTGCGTGGAATCCTTTTAGTTGATTTCGGGCTCGATACCTTGCCCGTACGTTCAGATCGGACTGTCGACTGTTCCCGCCTAGTGGATGACTTCGAATTGGCAAACTTAGTGTCCATAATCTTTAGGGTATTACACAAGGTGACAGTGAAGGGAAGTCTCATTGTACCTAGAGCAGACATTGGTCAAACTCACTCGGGATCCTTGGAGGGTAAATCCACAATTACTGCATGGAAGCTTGCACCAAGGCGTAAGTCCGTTAAGCAGGTCACCATTGTAACTGTTCCACCCTATACCTGCCCCTTCTGGACTTGATCACGCGACATTGGATTTCATCACCAACTAGTACGGTCATCAAAAGAAGGTCATGTTTTCTTGGTTGTGATTCTTAGATTTCTATTACCCTATGCTGTTTCTTTTTGGTAGTTGGCCATAGATTTTTTTCACCGACTCTTTTTCGCCAACATCGACCCTCCACGCCATTTGCGGAGGCTATAGGGACTTCCTCCAGAAAATATGGAAGGAAACACCCCTCTACCCCCTCATTCTATGGAGGAATATCCTCAACAGAGCGAGGTTCAAAGCACTACAACTTCCCAGGAAAAAGTTCCCACTCCTTTAGAGAGTTTTCGAATTGTTTCAGAGTCTCCGGAAGCTTTCCGCATTCCGAAGGGATATGAACGATGTGTCCTCCAATTGAATTCCACTGTGGTGAATTTGTCGTCGTCAATCCTTCTGACATTCCAGCTGGGTATCATCAAAACCATTTATCCAATGACCCTTTTTGGACCGCAGACATTGTTCAAAGTCCACCGTGCATGGTGCGAGATCTTTATGGAACAGGGATGGGTGTTTATGCACCTATTTCCTACACCGTACCCCTAAACCATTTTACCGGTACCACCATTTTTACAGCCACACCGCCCGTTGGTCCAAACATACCATCCGTCGGCCCAAGGTCTACTCTTCCCCTCCAAACGGCCCATTCTACAATAGTCCCTCAAATTTCCAACTATTCCCGCCGGTAATGCGGTGGTCAACCAAGTTGCGATTGGCACACCTATAACACCAAGACCTACACTCCCTTTTGGGTTTAGGGTATTGAATGATTTCACTGCCACTACTACCCAAGTTATGCCAGGAAGTTCCATACCTATCCAACAACCCGGAGGGACCGATCTTGGTGGTCCTAATCCGCTCAGTGGCACTGGTCAGTCATTTACCTCTGGTTCTCAAATTCCGGGAACTCTACCTCAAACTGGGGGGAATCCTCCCACCGGAGGACAAAATCCATTTGGGGGGCACCCTCATGCTGCGGGGCAACCACAATCTGGAGTCTACCATCAACCATATGGACGAAATGCATCCACCACACCTAATCCATAGAACGTCCCTTTTCCAGGAAACCCACAGTTTTCGGTAGGACAAAATTCTCAGACTTCACAACAACCTCCTCATGGACAAATTCCAAACCCAACCTATAACCCACAAAACCCATCCAGTTATCCTCCGCTCACACATGCTTCTCAAAACACCTCAAATCCTGTGTACCCTGGTCAAAACCAACCTCATACAAGAGGGCCCACTAGTTACAATTATCCACATAACCCAGTGATCGGCCCCACTGGTGTCCCCATGCCACACCAGCATTACCCACAGGTTAACCGAAAAATACATTTTATAGCTACCCTAGACCTTCCAAACTTGTCTCGGTTAACGAATGATCCTATTTATCATTCTCCGGTTTGGCCATCTATTCAAGCTAAACTTCCTTCTGATATCCCAAAATTTGATGAAACGTCTGGAGAAGACCCAAACAACCACGTGATGAATTTCCATTTGTGGTGATCATCCAACTCCCTCACAAACAATTCTATTCATTTGCGTCTTTTCCAACGAACACTTACGGGTTCCGCAGGGAAATGGTATATTGAACTACCATGCGCATCTTTTCATGATTTCAACTCCCTCGCCATGTCCTTCCTCACACACTTCCAACTGCCCATTCGATACGAGATGGGTACTGAACTATTAACCTCCCTTCGTCAGACAACTTCTGTACATATCTCCAATCATATTCATGAATGGAGACGACGACAAAGGCTAATCAAAGCGGTCATTCCTAACCAATTGTTAGCGGAATGGTTCACTAAATCATTGTTACCCTAGATTGCTCATGATGTTGCCATGGGTGGTGTAGTCACCGAGGAAGAAGCCATTTCCCAAGCTCAATACTTAGACTTAGTCTATTCACAATCCGGTACTCTGTACGAGTTGATACCGAACGCTTCCCGTGCCACTAACGATCCATCCAAACCATCGTCTGCTTCCCACGCGGATGGAGTTATTGGCTCCATCAAAACCCAATCTACTACCCAGTCTACTGGAACGATTCAACGGCCCGCTTCGACGGCTGCTCCCAGCCCGACTGCACCCTCTTCTACCCCCCCTCAAACTCAGGTCTCTGAGGTGAATGCAGTCCAATCAACCCCTTCACAACAACTTGGGGGCAAGAAGAAAACGAGAAATAAACCAAAGAAAAACAATAACAACGAACAACCCAAAACTCAACCGCAAACCCCTGCTGCTGGAAAACAACCACAACGAAAACCAAAATTCCCATGTCTCATTTGTGGTGACGATCACTACACTCGAGACTGCCCACATCGCGATGAAGTGGCCAAACTTTTCAAGGGAAATTCACAACCCGTTGTGCTTACTCAGCCTTTTCCACAGAAAAATATTTGGTTGCCCAAACCCCCATGCCAGGGGGCAGTCCCAACCGACCCCACGATGAGGCCTCGACAAGTGCCCACATTTACATGTTTAACGAGGTTAATCTAACCACTCGCTCTGCGACATATGACACGCCAGTTAAACCTGATAAGCCGAAGACTGCTAACGGTTCTTCACGAGAACCGTTACCATCCTCTATTAATCCTTCGTCTGTTAGCCCTCCATCCGGGCCACTTCAGATTGAAAAACATTCGTTTGACTCTATCTTACACCCTCCTAAGAGAACCATCCGGAAATCTACCTTCAATCCTAATTCACGGGCTGCCCAAAATTACAATATTGTATAAGATTTAGTGCAAGCCCCGTGTGCTATGTCCACCTTGGAAGTTCTACAACACTGTCCCAGCCAACGTAGAACGCTCTTAGCTGCTATCGACACTTTTGATCCTGATTCATCAAACAACCTCATGTTTAATCTGGATGATCATCAACCATGACTCTCCCACCAGCTAGCTTTCCAAATCGATGTTGTTGTTCACAATCAACAAATCCACCGAACGATCATGGATGAGGGAGCCTCTACCTGTGTCATGTCTCTAGCCTGTTGGAAAGGCTTAAAATCACCTGCCCTTAACAAATCCCCTACGATGTTACGCACTTTCGATGGACGAGGTTTTCATCCTCATGGGTTATTACAATCCCTAACCATTCAGTTAGGTGGCAAAATTGTTACCATTGATGTCGAGGTGGTCGATGCTCCCCTCGATTACAACCTATTACTTGGAAGAAGTTGGTTCTACGCTATGACTGTCGTCGCCTCGTCAGTGTTTCGATGTGTACAATTCCCCCATCAAGGCAAAATTGTCACCGTTGATCAGCTTGATTTCTGTACACCCGACGCTCGCATCCCTGCCACCAACAACATTCCTTTTTTGGGAGACCACCCAGTTACGTATGAAAGCGTTGGTTTTGGCTTATTGAAAGATTCTAGCCTTATGGGTACTTTCCCTACACCACTTCCACCTACCGCGCATCATATTGCCTTCGTCAATATGATCTTAACTATGCCTTATCAATCCTTGGAATCATCTGATCCTTGGAATCATCTGATCCTTGGATTGTACCTAGTCCCCTAAAATTCGATGTGCTCGGTGACACTATGCCACTTATCCCAGCCGAGACCACATACGTAGCTATCCAATCTGCCTCTCCCTCTTCGAACAATTCACATTCATTGGCACCCGATGCCTACTCGGTGCCCTCATGGTTGGATTCCCTGTCGTCTGCTGTTGATTACATTTCCCAAATTTTTCCTTCGGACGAATCTATTATGGAAATGCTTAGCATTGACGATCTTCCCTGGGATGATAACCACCATCGATCCTCTTTTCTTCTGCCTTTGGAAGAAATTCACCAAGACATACACTCTGTCTTCCCTCCCGATGTTACTGATGCTCCGCAATCTCCCATCCTCACACAAGATACTCTCTCTGAAGGGAACATGGATAACATCTCTACTACAATCGTTATTGACATATCGATCAAAGAAGGTGTCGTGGAAAACATCAACCTTGGTGCTAATTGCACACCCGAGGAAGTGGTCTCTTATACCACTTTGTTTAAAGAATTCTGTGATGTCTTCGCATGGAGCTACGAGGAGATGCCATGGATCGACCCTTCAATCGTCATACACGAAATCAAAACTTACCCTGACGTGAAACCTGTTCGACAAAAGCTTCTCCCGGTTCATCCCAATAAAATCGCAGCTATAAAGGCAGAAGTTGAAAAACTTCTAAAATATGGCTTTATCTATCCCGTCCCTTTGACAGAATGGGTGTCCAACCTTGTTCCAGTTTCCAACAAACAAGGGACCATCCGTGTTTGTGTGGACTATCGAGATCTCAACAAATCTTGTCCTAAGGACAACTACCCTATGCCCTTCATCGACCAAATCATCGATAATTGTTTAGGGAGTGGAATCTTCTCTTTCATAGATGGATTTTCTGGGTATAACCAGATTGAAATCTTACCTGTTGATCAACATAAGACAACCTTTATCTGCCCATGGGGGACTTTCACCTATCGAAAGTTACCATTTGGCCTCAAAAATGTTGGTGCTACTTTCCAGCAGGCCATGTCGTACGCTTTTCACGATATCAAGCATATCGTAGAGCCTTACCTCGATGATTTACCCGCCCATTCATCCAATCGATCCAATCACATCGATGACTTGCAGGCGATTTTTCTTCGATGTCGGTTCTACCGTATTCGCTTGAACCCCCACAAGTTCATTTTTGCTGTCGAATCCGGTTGACTCCTCGGTTTCATTGTCTCCAAAGACGGGATCCAGGTGGATCCCTTAAATATCAAGGCCATTCTAACCTTACCCCCACCTACCAATTTGACCCAACTCCAGAGTTTGCAAGGAAAAGAAAACTTTCTTCGCCGTTTCATCTACAACTACGCCGAGATAACTAAAGGATTCATGCAGTTACTACAGAAAAACATCCCTTTCATCTGGGATGACACTGCCCAACGGTCATTCTATGCTCTCAAGCATGCCTTGACCCACGCTCCCTTGTTACACCCTCCAGAGTACACAAAGGACTATATCCTTTACTTGGCCGCCTCCACTTCCACTATTGCGATGGTGTTAGTTCAGGAGGACCCTAACGACGAAGAACATGTGATTTATTATCTGAGCAAGAGTCTATCTGGACCCGAACTCCGATATTTGTATGTCGAGAAAATGGCTCTAGTAGTCGTCATCATTGTCCAGATATTTCGCCATTACATCTTATTATGCACCACCACGGTGATCGCTGACTCCAACCCCATGTACCATGTCTTGACATGTCAAGTACTTGGGGGAAAATATTCTAAATGGATCGTTATTATTCAAGAATTCAATCTTGAGTTTACGAAGGCTAAAGAAAAAAAATCCCTGGTGTTTGCAGAGGTTATCTGTTCTCTTCCTCGTGCCGATGAAAACATTAAACCTGGAGATTCTATCCCCAATGAATCTCTCTTCCTCATCAACACCTCCGATCCTTGGTACATAGACATTCTCCTCTACCTTCAAACCTAATGTTTTCAGTCCAACATCTCTCGCGAAGAGCGTCGACGCATTCGTCACCACTCTCGCAGTTATCTCATCATCGACGACACCTTGTATCACCGTGGTATTGACACCATCCTTCGGCGATGTCTGATTCACGAGGAGGCTGAACACGTTTTGAACGACTGTCACCTTGGTGCCTGTGGTGGTCACCTTTCCGGGATGGCCACAGCCCAAAAAATCCTATGTGCCGGCTACTTTTGGCCCTCGATTTTCAAAGATTGCATCGAGGCCGTCAAAAAATTCCCACCATGCCAAGTCTTTAACAAGAAGGAATGCACCCACCCTACTGCGCTACACCCCACTATCACCATTATCCCCTTTGCTAAGTGGAGAATCGATTTCATGCAGTGTAAGCCTACCTCAGCTGGGGGGCACGGTTACATCATCGTCGCCGTCGTCTACTTCAGCAAATGGGCTGAGGCTATGCCTACCTTCCTGAACGATGGTCGTACTGCAAATCTGTTTCTTTTCAACCATGTCATAACTCGTTTTGGTGTACCACGTGCCATTGTCACTGATCATGGTGCACACTTCAAAAACCAGATGATGAGCGAGTTACATGTCAAATTGGGTTTTCACCATGAAAACTCATCCCCTTACTACCCTCAGGATAACGGACAAGTTGAGGCCATCAACAAAGTCCTAAAAACCACGATCCAATGCATGGTAGGGGAAAAAAAAACATCGTGGCATTTACAACTTTTCTCCGCTCTCTGGGCCTATCGCACTTCTATGAAAACCTTAACTGGATTTACTCCTTTCCAGTTGGTATATGGCATTGAAGCCGTCCTACCAATCGAGTGTGAGATTCCATCACTCAAACTGAAAGTAGAACTCATGCCCCATACTTCTGCTAAAGAAGAATGGTTCTTGTATCTATCCTAGTTGGACGAAACACGTCGTGATGCTTCTCTCGTTAATGAGGCACATCAGAAACGAATTAAGAGTCAATACGACAAATCCATCCACCCTCGGACTTTCGCAGAAGGAGACTTAGTCCTCGTCTATGACCAAGCCCACGATAAATGGGGGACAGGAAAGTTAGAACCTCTGTGGCACGATCCTTACATCGTGAAGCATGTTCTACGCAGAGGTGCTTACGAACTAGTAGATCATGATGGAATTTCCCTGGGAGAGCCCCGAAACGGGCTTTACCTTAAAAATTACTATGCCTAGATCACCTAGCATCTGTACTTTGTACATTATTGTATTTTAGTTTGGTGTGTCTATTTCTTTCGCGTGCTCGAGTCTTTACCTTTGCCACTCATGACTGTGCTTGTATTTTCATGCGCAGATGACGTCTTCCTTTCCTATCTTTTTTGGGTTCACGGATGGCGCTAGTAGACATACCCAGAACATTGCTTCGACAGCATGGGTTAGTTACCAATTTGACGAGGTGGTGAGTTCAGGAGGTATCTGCTTAGGACCAGCAACCAACAATATGGCAGAATATCACGCTGTCATTGGATTGTTGACCCAAGCCTCCTCTCTAGGTATCTCTCGTATCATTATTTACTTAGACTCCCAACTCATGGTCTATCAACTCAACCGTATCTACGCTATCTGTAGTCCTATCCTGCTATGTCTCCACTTACAAGTTCACCGTCTTGAACGAATGTTCGATTACATTGAATATAGACACATTCCAAGAGAACTTAATAGGGTTTCAGATTCGTTAGCTAATTATATCATGGATCGGTATCTTGCCCACATATAAGAGTTAAGGAAAGAAAAATTGTACATTACATGTAAATTAAAACACATCACAGACATCATCATGTACAAATCATTGGCACTGTAAAAAATCGAAACTGTTTATATATATATATATATATGGCGTGACTGAAATGTTTGGATTACATCAAAAAGTATGTAGAAGAGAAAAATATTGGGTATTTCCACCCATACAACGTGGCCTGACAAGGCATACAAATATATGATCAACGGAGAGACTCTAATCTCCCCGCACTACATTGTGTTGCGAGTAACACATCATCGCGCGCACTACATGCCTCAATAGAGAATTGATATTCTCTGGTACTCCCATAGTGTGCCTCTGCAGATGTAAAGACAATTCTCCCCTCCGTAAAGGAGGAATGCCCATCGTGAGGCCTTGGAGGTTTCTCTCAACCTCCCGGAGACCTATCACTAGTACTGTCAGATCTGCTGCAACCGAAATGCCCCCGCGACGTCCTGGTACCGGTATATCGGTCGGGCGCACTGCTCCCTTTTCTGCATGTTGAAAACAATACATCTGTTAAAACTCTTCTACATACCCAAAAAAATATATATACATTAAAAACCAAAAAAACAAAAAACTAGACAAGGTATGGCTCAATCTCTTACTTGACACATCCCAGTCTTCCCCCGTGCGCAAAATCAAATCCATGCTCCCGCGGAAATCTACCTCAGCATAAGGGAAGTCCTCTATCCAGAGATACTGCCGTCTCAGCCAGGCAAAGAAATTGCCAATGAAACGAAACTCTGACTCTGATACTAGCCTTGGAGACAGACTAGTCCACCTCTCCATCCTCGATTCATCCACTGGTCGCACCGCCAGTTCTATCTGAGGCTGCATCTGGGGGATGCGCTCTAGAAAAAATGAGACCAGAAAAGAGCCATAACCAAACTACTTTTGTCCCGTCCTGCACTGTGAAACTTGTTCCTTCACATTTCGAAGGAACCCTGCATTCCAGTTGAACAGTGTTGGTTCCAAACACTGAACACCATAAGCCACCTGCGATCTTGATGCCAGATGCGCGCTAGTACTTCCCGTCATGCTCGTGATAGAAAACAGTATAGACTGGAGGGGCATCTCTCGAATATCCTTGATAGGGATTGGACCCCCTACCAGTCTTGCTCCTGGGATATAGTGGCGTGCCAGATACACGTCCACTTGCTCAAGTAGCACCCTCTACCCGGAAAAATATATGGGAACCCCTCTTTTCGAGAGGCCAATCAAAAAATACACGTCTTCTAACTCAATGGTTAAAAGCTGTGTGCCAATTCGGAATCCTTGCTCTGCAACATCCCATAGGCCGATCATATGCTCAAGCAATAAAATCTCTTTCTTCATTTTTTTCGATTTGAAGAACTTTAGTAAGCCACAAGCTCGCAATGTGGCCCGTGTGCGAGGACTCCGCAAGGCAGCTAAGTCATCCATCTCATGTTCTCTTTCTTTCCACTCGATCATGGTCGCCGAAATTACCTACAAAACAAAAAAATAAAGAAATTCATTATTCCCATGTTTTGGCAATTTCGACAATTTTTAAAAGCAATTTAAAACGTGGACTCTAAATACCCACATCATTTAAAATGATCACACCCTCTTTTACAATCACCATGCCCTTCCCTAGCCATTTAACATTCATCAAACAACAATAAAGACGTTTAAAAAAAATCAAAACGACTTTGTGGCTGCGTGGGTGTATGGGAAGATTTTTCATGGGTTCTTTTGCCAAAAAATGACTCATCCAATCAGCTATTGAGGCGTTGGCATTTTTTCCACCCTCCTTTAAAACGATTTTGCAAAAAAATCCCCTTTTTTCATCATGTTTCAAAAGAGGCCGATTTTGATCTTTTTGGGCAATTTAGGGCTTCATATTTTAAATTAAATGATGCTATTAAAATGAATGTGAAACCATGTGTTTGAAAGAAGAAGAGATGGGCATCTACCTAGTCCAAACAGCAAGCGAAATAGTGAACCGTAGCTCCGGCAGTGAACAAAGCAAGATCCCACTCAAAACGAGAATCTCCACTACTCCAAAATCCTTGTGCAAAATGAAATGGTAAATGGAATTTTCATTGTATTGTTATTTATAAATTTTCATTTTTATAAGGTATAGTCATTTTTGGGTTTCTCTAATAACATAATGGCTTCACTAAACCCCTGGTTTGTAGTTTTGACATCGCAGGTTTCCTGGCAGTTCTAACGGATGATTTACCTTGTCACACTTATGAGCATAGTCTTAGTTCGTTCTCGAGCTTGAAAATATGAGAACGTAACCAGGTAAAATTTTATCTCTTTTTCGGACCCGTACGGATACACGAATACACGAAAAAGGAACCCCCCCCGGAGTCCTCTTTAAACCCTTTTCAGACTCTCTAAATATGAAAATATTGTCGAGTGACCTTGTTTCCTTTCACACTCGTTAAAAGGTCAGAAAGGGCATCTTTCGAGCGATAGTTTATCTCCTTTTTAGTCTCGTTAGACTACTGTACGAAAAAGGAACTGAGAGAGTTATCTTTTAAGTGTTTTTCCAAACTCTATAATCCCGAAAAACCTTCGAGTTTTCTGTCTTTGGACTCGTTAAAGCACACATCGACAAGCTCACATGGGACCGGACCCTTACTTCTTCCAGTTCGTTAAACAAAGGAAGAGGAACTTACCGAAGGTGAGTTATATCGAGCATGTGTTATCCTCCTCAAGCTCATTAAATCAAAAAGAGGTACTCATCTATCTGAATGGGGGAAAAATTGAAAGGAGTAAGCCAAGCAGTCTCTTGAGAACATCATCCAACAATTCTTAGAGTCGCCCTTGAACACGACACTTTGTCATTTGCACATATCATAATCCGCTGAACCTCTGCACTGAGCCAATCCTTTGAGTCCCTTTCACTCCTTTGGGTCACCCGATGCAAGTCGCTGTATCCACTGCATAAGTGTTGGTCCACGTCATGTTTTGTTGTTGTGCCTCAGTGTTCAAGGGAAGTATCTGCCTCTGGAGTTAGCCATCCCAAATATCTTGCCTCAAAACCTGTGTCAGTCGATGTCCATTTGATCTACCAATTACATCTCTATGTCTGTTTCATGTCCTTGATGGGGGATACATCAAGGCCCTCCCTCAACGAGTCTATTCCTGTCGACTTCAACACATTATCCAGGAATCAGACTTAGAAACTAGTTAGTACTTTGGGACCTGCATGCCTCAATGGCAAGCCACCTCATGTTCGAAAATAGGTCTACATCATTGACCCCTGATCGAATGATTCCACAGGTGTTCAACCTCAGCTCATCTATTCACATTCGCTGGAATGTACTAAGGTACCTTGGGAATCATTGACATTAATGGTGATTTCCCTCGCACTTGTTAACGGTTCACACCATTGACCGATAATCAAGTGGTTTCTACCATGTTCGACATCAGGACATCTATTCACACGGTTAGAATCGTACCACATTGGGATCGAAAGAAGACCCTGGGTTGAGTAACCACTTTGATATATGCTTTGTCCAGGTTGCGAAGGAGTTTCTATTGGACAAATGACACATACACTGTTACATAGATCCACTTTGTATTGGTCGTGGCTATGTATTGTCATCTCGTAGATCCACTGTGTATTCTTTGTGGCTAGTCCAAGCCATCAGAGTATAGATCCACATTGTATCTTCGGTGGCTATACCTTTTTATCAATACAATTATGGATCTGCAGTGTATTTTATGGCGGCCATATCTTGCAAGTCTTGATCACCCAAGCATAGGTATGCCTGCCTTGGGTTTTGAAATATGTCATGATATTTTTTGGATGTTTGTGTGCATCTTCCGTCAGGTTCTCTGAGTCTATACCCTTTCTTGAATGTCTACAAAGCATTTCAGTTATCAGTTCGCATCTTCTAACTTCATACTTTGGGGGGCAATATGTTACACGTCAAAATTACTCAACTGGATAAGTGTCGCATGTTCCTCTCAACTGTCGTAAGTGTCACATCTTCCTTACAACTTTCACAAGTGTTACAAATGTTGTTCAAGCATACCGCCATAATGATGACACTAAGGAGGCACTTAAAACATCTCATACCCTTGATTTGGAGAAGGGGAATTGGTTAACTGAAGTCAAGGAACTCTTAACACCTGAGAAGAGCTCTCAAACAAAGGTTTTGAGGGTGAGCGCTCCACTACATCAGCCTTAGGAGCGTTGGCGCTCCCCTATAAGGCCTTAGGGAGCATTATAACGCTTGTCTTCCCCTCTGAAGGAGTGTTATCCACCTTTGGAGCGTTGGCGCTTCCCTCAAGCTTCGTAGGGAGTGTTGCAGCGCTCTAATGCCCCTTTTGAGGGAGCACTACCTAATCTGAGGCAGTAATTGGCCCGTTGAGGAGAATAAGGGGAGGATCTTTCAAGTTTAGAAGGCAGTTTCATTCAAATTCTTGGTTCCATTAGGGGATCCCTGATCTAAGGAGGAAGTTCCTCAACTTTTTCTAAAGATAACTCAAGAGGTTAAGCTCCTCTTAACCTATATAAGCAAGCTCTATGATGGTGAAAAGGGGGAAGAATTTCTAGCATGAAACCTATGATCTCATAGGAAACACACAGTCAGCCAAAGGAGAGTGATTAGTGAAGTTGTTGTCATCCAGGTTGTGGATCTTTCGAGCAAGGGTTAGACGAAGGGGACTTGACGAAGTTGTCGCATTCGCATCTATGATTGTAAGTACTGCTGTCGTTATTCTTATTAATATGACACGCTTGGCCTGTTTCTTTCTATTTTGTGTATGATGTTACATGAACTTATCATTGATAGATAGATATGTTTTCAAGCTAATATCAATAGAGTAGGAAGTGGTCGTATCTTGTTTATCTACAGGACTCAGCGAGGAGCAAAGGATCGGAGCTCAACTCGGAGCGTGCAGGTACAAACGTCGATAAAGAGGTACTTTTGTTCTCCTTCCTTCTCATGTGTTAGTTTGTATGGATTTGAAAGGAAGTCAGTTTCCACATTAAGCATTTTTTGTCTTAGAGTTAAGGTCAAGCACTTTGAGGCAATCTACCTGTCCGCAGGGAGATTTTCCTACAACACATACTTTCGAAGAAAAAATTTCCACTTATCTTACCTTCACCAGAGAAAAAAGCTTTAAGATCTTACCTCTTTCTTTCAGATCTGGTTTCTTTTCTTAGCATAGAGCTTCACAAGTCAAGTAGAATATTGTGCACTACGACAACAGATCTACGCATAGAGATTTATCTTTTATTTAGTTCCCAACAATCACAGTTTCAGGTCCTGGCAACAGAACCATTTGTTGGTATAGGGGTAGACCCAGGGTTCAACGCTTCAACAACGCACCAACAAAACCCTAACTACTGACCCTTTCGGCAACACCTGCGAAGCAGATGAAGTCTCACCCGAGGTAGAGGAAGGGGGGTTGTAGGACTCAAGTGTCTACAACCAAGATGGGACACAGATCTATGATTACAATACTTAATAGAGAACTTAGCCAACAATATGCATTAGGTTATGATTCTCATGTACATCATAGATTAACCCTTATTACAGAGCAGCGCAGTAATAACCAAAATCTAACACTTCCAATCACTTAGCACACAACATTAGCTCAGATCTAGCATTCATTCACATCATTAAGAACTAAGCTACAACATCATATGCATTCATTATACATAACAACAATAAAACTAAGAAAATGACCACATAAACAACATCGCACAAAGCACATTAGGACACAGGATATACATGGTTCACCCTAGTGTGGGGCTACGTCCACCAACTTATTTTTCTTCTTTATTAGTCTTTGATCTCCTTACATTCATCTACTCCTATGCACAAAGCCACAGATCCCAACTCCGCAGTGGACAAGTGATCTACGCACCGTACGCTAGATCCACCTTCCTCAAAATCAGGTCAAGGAACAAAGCCAACTCCTTAGTAGCACAAAGCACTTACAACTCTTGCACTAAGCCAAAATCAACCCATCGTTCACATAGCCACTAATATTCATGCACTAAGCCAATTTCTATCTACATTGCTTAGCTACTACTTATTTATACAATCACAATCAAGGCCTAATCATGGGTAAACCCATATATCGACATCCCATAACTCGTTACATAAGCCCTAAAAACCCTTTTCTGGGTCCACATGCCTGCAAAATAAGCGATATCCCATGATATCAGCTCCTCCTAAGTGCTCCATCTTCAAACGGCCTGTCAAAGTCCCAAAAGTGGCCAAACGACCAATGTTTCCACAAAACGTGGTCAAGGGCCAATAAATAGTAATATCACAGGTGCATTCTTCACAACCTTTTAATAAAGGTTTGGATCAGCATGACTCTTGGAAAATCCAAGTCTTGTCAAGTAGCTATCAATATGAGCATACCAAGCTCTTGGATATTTCTTGAGTCCATACGAGGCCTTATTTGATATGCAGACATGATTTTCCTTCTTGTGTACCTCAAAACATTGAGGTAGTTATATATACACTTCTTCTTCGATAACTCCATTAAAAAAATAGTCTTTACATCCATTTGATGTAGACTCCAACCCATAGAGGTTGCAAGAGAGATAATGGATCTAATAGAAGTGTATCTGGAAATATGTGCAAATGTTTCATCATAGTCTTCTCCCTCTTTCTAGAAGAAACCTCTAGCCACAAATATTTCCTTGTATTTATCAATACTTCCATCCATCACATGCTTAATATTGTAAATCCATTTTGAAGTCATTATATATTTTCCTTTAGGTTTTGGAACAATTTTCCATATGTCATTTTTCATGATGGATTGATACTCTTCCATCATAGAATCCTTCCATTCTTGCTTCTCAACTACTTATTCAAAGGTGGAAGGTCCTGCATTAACAAGATTGGTCATAAGTGTCGCATAAATAGAGAATCTGGTTTCTTACTTTCCCTGAAGGTGTCAACTGGAGCTAAATGTCCCTCAGCTTCCATCAAGGTGGATTTAATCCATATTGGCCCTTTTCTGATTTCAGGAACCGTAACTAGATCTACATTCTCAAGTGGTCCTTCTGGCTCTTCATTAGGATGATCTAATCTTTTTTCCTTGGAAACTTCATGCTCTTCTTCATTGTTAAATTCCACGAGATCTTCTGTAGATTTCCAATAGGTAAGTTTCTCATCAAAAGTGACATCCCAACTAACTTCAACCTTTTTCTTCCCTGGAATGTAGATTATATAAGCTTTTGATGATTCACTATAACCAAATAATATCCCCTTCTTTTCTGAAGGCTCTAACTTCTTTCTCTTATCCTTAGGGACATGAATGTAAATGGGATAGCCAAAAATCCTCAAGTGTTCAACACTTGGTTTCTTCACAGAGAATGCTTCTTCTGGAGTCATATATTTCAATATACGATGAGGACTTTGTTTTTTAACATAAACGAATGCCATAACTACTTCTCCCAATGGTAACATAGATAGACTTTGATCATTCAACATTTCCTTAACATATTCTTCAATGGATCTGTTTTTTTATTTTTGCTACACCATTTTGATGAGGATTATGTGGGACTATCATCTCCCTCTTAATCCCAACTAATTTACAAAAGGAAATGATTTCTTTAGAGGTGTATTCTCTTCCATTATATGATCTCAAGGTATTGATATTCTTTCCTGTCAAGTTCTCCACTTCGGCCTTGAATTCTTGGAACTTGTCAAATACTTCATATTTTGACTTTAAGAGGTACATCCATGTCCTATGCGAGGAGTCATCAATGATTGTTACATAATATAGAGAGCCACCTAGAGGCTTCACAGGCATAGGACTACATACATCAGAATGAATCAAGTTCAAGATTTACTTGGATCTATTTTCATTACTTGGGAATGGCTTCCTAGCACTTTTACCAAGTGCACATCCTTTACATATGCCTTCATTTGATAGTTGCAATTTAGGAACACCTAACACCATTTGATTTAGTGAAGGAAAGGCTTGATAATGAATATGAACATGTCTTCTATGCCATAGCTCACAAGGATTGATTTCACCATGAACAAGTGCTTGAGAATTTTGACCTAGGAGTTTATACAATCTTCCTTCACAAATTCAAATAACTCTAACATTATCTATACTTGAACCTTTAGGCCATACAAGTACTTTCCCATAAACAAATGCTATTATGTCTCCTTTATATTCTAAACAAGAAATGGAAACTAAATTCTTTTTCAAACCTGGTACAAATAGAACATTGTTGAGTTGTACATTGTTACCATATTCTAGCTCAATAGATGCTTTCCCAATTCCTTTTATTGCATAAGAGTGATTGTCTCCAAGTTCCACTTTCTGAGATATCCTTTAAGCCCTTATGCTTGTGATATTGACATGGTCACCTATCATGTGTCTAGAAGAACTGCTATCTATTATCCATATATCATCATCATCATCATTAGTATATCCAGTGAGTGCAGAGAAATAAAAGAAATATGTGTTTTCTTTCTTGACTTTCTTTGAGGGTTCATCTTTCATATCAGTTGTGGAAGCATGCTTATTTCCTTTCCTCTTCTTTGCTAGTTCAAGACATTCACTTTTGTAATGGACATATTTATGAAAACCATAACATTGAACCTTTGACAAATCTTTCTTCCTTTGATGATTAGGTATTCTTCCTGAATTATTGTTTTGAAAGACAAATTTCTTCTTTCCACCATTCCTCTTGAATTTTGTTGCATAAGCTTGAGAGTCTTCTTCCTTTTGGGTTCTTTCTCTTGAAATGATTCTTGATTATTCTTGAGTGCAATAGGTCCATAGTTCTTCAAAAGCATGGAATTATTTTCTTGTGTTTATGCTTGATGCAAATGCATCCCATGATCTGGGTAGACCATTAAGTGCAATAGTCACGATCTCTTTTTCAGAAATAGTTTCACTAATATATTTAATTTGATCTCTTAGTTGGGATATCCTTACAAAATATGATGCTACTGTATCATCTTTTGTCATTTTAACATCACAAATATCATTCTTCAGGATCATAGCTTGGTCAACATTCTTGATTGTAAACAGATTGCTTAGGGCATCATACATTTTCTTCGATGTATTAAGATTTGAAATATATGGAATCAAATGATCTTTGATTGAGTCCACAATGAGACTCCTTGCAGTGATATCATTATATTTAAACATTTCCTTTTCTTAATTATATTTTGTTACCATAATATTTCCTTTCACCATATTCAGAACTTCGTTCTTGGCAAGGATAAGGTCAATCCTGGTTTTCGATGCTCCCCTTCTTGTTTGTTTTATTATTTCATAGAGGAACTCATACGTGTACAGAGAAGAAGAAATGTCTTCTTAAATATAGGTCTCTCTTTTCTGGTGATATCATAGTTCTTTTCTTCATCAAAGATCTGATACCATGTTCAAATTCCTAGTACAATGGATCTAGGAATAATATTTCTGAAAAAATGATAACTACTTCTAATGATGCTAAACTTCCTTTTCACTTTTCAATATATCATTAAGCAATTACACTTCATAAATTCAACCATATAAATGCAGTAGAAAAGTATAACAATAGAATAGTAGAGATCACAGAAAGACACAATATTTACCCTGGGAAAACCCACGAAAGGGAAAAACCCAACAACCCTTTTTAATAGATAAATTATTTGTACAACAAGAGAAACCCTTAGAACCTGGTCTCCATCCTTTGAGACAAACCCTAGAAATTTCGGCCTTAGAAAATATAACAACATTTACTACAACTACACATAAAATATGTGCACATGAGAGAGAGAGGTATTCCACATGTGTGAGTTGGAGATGAAGAGAGAAAAGGATGAAAGACAAGATGCCAAGAAGAATTCGCTTGAGATGCCCAGTTGCTTCAAGAATCAACGAACCTATAGTATCTGCAGTTTCTCTTGTGAAAGGAAAATTGTTGTATATACAAATGAAGATATCAGGGCTATATTTATACTAATTCGTCACTCATTTTGGGATCAACTTCTTAATTCTACTAGGGCTGACTTGTACAATTGGAGCCAAAAATTCATTTTTACAAATTTAAAATTTTCCTCTTAATATTTCTAAAGGGACTTGACTCAAAAATAATTTTCCTTTTTCTCGAGCATAAAAATATGCTTTACAAATACATTATGAATACCGACCATAGTTACAAAAATTCAAGAATACCTACACTCCATAAAATGAGAAAATTTAGTTAGCGATGATATGATTGAAATGACAATGGAAATGGTAAGAACAAAGCACCATGCATCTTGTTTATTTATTTGACTAAATGCAATTAATGGGAAAATGAATGATAATCAATTGTTGGGTTTGAACATTTGATGTAGAATATAGTTTTCCTACAATGTTGTTGGGAATTGGCCTTGGCACCACAACCAATTAAACTGAGCAGTGAAACTGAATTTGCACAAAGCCATTTCTTCATGGTAATGAATTCACATTGGAGAAGCTTGATTTCAGGTCGAGAGTAATTACAAATAGTTTCACATTTATTATTTTTCAATGAATATCTGTCTTGGTAAGACAAACGATCTTCCATGGGCCTACCATTTATGGATCGTAATGGTATTAGAGTTGTTGGCTACAGTAATTTGATGAAGGAATTTCATTTTTCTTATTCCAAAATTGGTCGCCTCAAGATGCAGGGTTCATTCTTAACAATATAAATTTGCATGTGAAACATTCATCTTCCATAGAAATGATAGGGATGGTTGGCTCATGAAACTTCTACATTTCTATCATGTATACTTGGAGAGATGTAAAAGGGCAAAGGAAATGTGAAGGAAAGTGGTAACATGGCTTTGGAAAGAGGGAGAGAATGTTCTCTTAGAGATGTAGAGTTGGTGTTGTAAACTTAATGAGGCATCCTACACTTCATTGTTGGATTCTTATGCAAATGGGGAAAGTGATAGAACAAAATAAGACTCTTGCAAACAAAATATATAGGCATGATTTATCCCAGTAGAATCTACATCTCCTTAAGGGACTTTTGATAGTCTACAATAAATGTTACTTTCCTAGAGAAACAGTATATGCCTTTCCAGAATTGGAGAGAAGAGGTTAGATACCGATTTGGATATTTTCAATTCCATCATTTCCAATCATGGGAGGTTGCACCAAGTTGCAAAAATGCATGATATATTAAGACCCATCAAGGAAAATGGGTTGAATCCATATTTAGTAACATACCCTATGAGGAACATGTGTGGAAGAGATGCTCATTATACAAAATCAGAGGAAATTCCACTAACCCTTATAATCACTAACCCACTAACCATTAACAATTAAATAAATAAATAAAACTAACCATCAACCCTTATAAATAAATACCACTAACCCTTATAATCATTAACACATACAACCCCTAATACCCTTAACCCTAATCATCCTAAAACTTAACCTTTAATCCCTATAAAAAAATATAACCCATACATGTCCTAACTCTTAGAAACCTTACCCCTAGCCCATGTAACACTTATAACCCTATAATCCCTATAATATTTCTTTTCCTTTTTCTCATTCTTTCACTAAGTCCTAGGTTGTAGTTTTTTATTATTATTTTCTTATTTAATTTCATTGTAGTTTCATTTAATTCTTCTCAAGTGCCAAGTCATCCTCCTCAACATGTGAAATGACCTCCCTAAAGGTGTCCCATGAGTGGTGTTATCACTTAAATTTTGTCTGCACATGGTTACAAGAACTCAGCATTGTCAAACAGTAATGAAGTCATTCATGGCCCTGAATTAGTATCACAGCATTAAAAAAAGGAGGTCAAAAACTATACAAAGTAGTGAAAAATTGAAGAGCGCTTTGCAGACGTTGGGCGCACGCACGCATGCGCGTAACAAGAACGTAGAAATCGCGCACATGCGCACGATGCACGACTGTTAGCGCAAAAATCTGCGCACCTGCTAAACGACGCATTTATGCAAGTGGTCGGCCTCCCAACCACTTATGGTTCAACTCCCAAGCCAATTTGACCTCCAAATCCGGGCTGGATTCGAATGGTGGGTTGGTCAAAGACCTAAAAATGCCCTAAATGGCCTCTTTTCACACTACAAAATAGTTAAACAAAAGCCCAAAGCAATGCTATAAAATCCCATGAATGCACCTCATTTTCTCAAGGAATTTTAAGTAATGTTATGCTGCCTATATTGTTTTAAGGACTCCATCCTTGACAAGAGCACATTGGCACCATTACATTGGACAATCCACCTCTCCATTGAGTGGATTTGTGAAGAGTTCTTTCATCACCATTTTTATTTTCTTTGTTGTAAGAAGAGCTAGCAAGTGAGGGTCCAAGAGCCTTCCCTTGGAGGAAGAAGGGACTCATAGTCCCCTTTCTTCTTGGTGCTTTGTTTTCATCAATAGATCAAGCCTCAAACATTGGTGACATGGATCTTTTTGTTCTTGTTATCTCTATGTCCTTATGCTCATGATTTTAATTTTTATTGCATCTATTAGTCTAATTCTTAGTTATAGTTTCTATTTTCTTTCTCTAACTCTTTTCTCTACAGTTGTCCTGCTCAGCAGACCCAACTGAGCTTGCAAGCACCTCTTATTTGCTCACTAAGGTGACGAAAGAGGCGCAATAGATTGGCGACTCCGCTGGGGAAAGGTATCAATTTACTACCTCATTTGGGTTTATTTTTCTCTTCTTTTAGTTTTCTTAACTTGCAGGTGCACTAACCAGCCTAAGCCGACCTGCCAATCATCCAATTCAGAGCAGAATTGAGAGAAATTCATCCGAATTTTTCTTTCTCGGCCATGTACCACATATGCGTGGGTTTTTCAGCCCACAGACGCGCATTGTGCGCGTATGCGCTTTACTCACGGTTTTGTTCTGCACACGTGTGCTTTTTAACTCATCTCTGCTCGCGTGCATGTGCTCTGTGCGCCTATGTCTCCACTGTGACCCGCACATTTGTTTAAAAATTCACATTGTAGAGTTGTTGAGATGTGGGGAAGGCCATTTTCCTTCTTAAAAATGATGTCAAGCATGTTTTAAAACTGCACCACACTTAGTCCCCTCATCATATAAAGGGGTTAGTCAAACACACATAGGCATTTAGGAGGATAAAATCAATTTCCCTTCTTTGCTTTTTTGCCACATGGATGGCTTGTTTTGACTTATAATATAAGTTGGAAATCATTTTTAATCACATTTAACTCACATTGGGACTAGAAATTGAGTAACAATCACTTAGTATGCTCTTCTCTCGCGCCTCCAAGCGATCTTGAGAATCAGAAAAAGATTGTGAAGCGATTTCATCTCCCTTAACAAAGTTTAGAACCTTTAGGAGAGGACAATGGCCCTTCTTGGGACCCCTCTTAGTTTTCTTTTTTAAACACATCTTAATATTGTAACGGGCCCATACATGCCCGCATGCTACAAAGATAGGATAGTGTTTGAATTTTTTCTTTCTTAGATCAAAACACTAGGGAAGTTTAAAGGTTTGTAACGGGCCCATACATGCCCACATGTTCAATCTAGGATCGTTTCAAAGCTTTTCTTAGATTACATCACAATAGGGAGTTAAAGTATAGTAACGGACCCACATGTCCACATGCTAGCTTCCTAGGGCTTTTGAATTACGCAAGGTTGTACCAAAGGCACTTAGTTAATTAGGTAATCAAACTCTTGTAAGGACCAAGCGAAGTCCACATGCAGCAAGGTGACATCTAATTCACTAAAAATTGACACACTTTCACTCACACACAAAAGTCACTTATCACTCACATAGCTTCTTCTGGAAACGTGGAGGTCAAAGTAAGTTTCCTCCAAAGGGATTTCGAAAATACCCCATCTTTTATTGACGGGACTATCCACTCCCATTTTTAATCAATGAGGTTGGTTTTCACCCCCAACTTCCCAAAACAACTACATCTAAAATCTTTCTAAGAACTAATTAAGCTTTCCTCCACAAGAGGTGCCAAAAAAAAATTTTTAGTCTAGGTAGGATTTCGGGGATAGGCATCCAAATAACTCTCCGTTATCTGGTTCTCACATTGTCAAAACATAGAGGTTGTCAAATAGGGAACTGAAAATCCTCCAAGTCAAGTGTTCCAATCACCATAAGGCAGGGAGATACCCGTGAAGGGTTGAAGGCCGAGGTCCGGTTGTTCTGTGCAT
>ML776925.1:1045733-1066277 GCA_009831015.1 Picea engelmannii
ATCGCCAGCTCTTTCGGGATATGCCCCCTTTACCCCTCATTATAACCAATTATTTCATCCTTCACTAGTTTCTCTTCCGGTGACTTCAAACCCCACTGTTGAGTACTATTGGAAGGTCTAGTGCTATTTGAGAGGAAGGACGTTACGTCTTCTAGGACACAAGCATTTTCTTTCTTTTGATTCCCCCATGCGGACAAAACCCACTTACCCACATATATGCTTGTTTCTCATTTTATGTATGATGCACATCTGCTTACAGTTTGATTTGGATATATATATTGTGTAAACATTCAACGCAAAGGCTCTTGTTCCTATATTATTCTCACCACTTTTTGCACACATTCACATAGCTAGTCTGACATCATAGGGGAACCACAGAACCCCCGCCGTTCACGACACTTGCTCAACCTCCCTCCTATTTCAGGGGGAGTATCTAGTCGTGCTCACTCATCGGCACCTCCTTCACACATTCCTGTGAGTGCTACTATCTTAGGATTAGCTTTGCTTGGTTCTACATTACTTGGGTCTACTTCTCAAGGTCATCCGTTCACTCGCTCTCCTTTACATGGAAGCAGGGAACCCACTTCCTCTCAAGGAGGGAGCACCAACCCACTTAGCCCCCCTCAAGGGTCAGGTTCACAAAAAACTATGGCCGGAGCTAATCCTCCCCCCCCCACTATAGATGCCATATTTGGCCTCTCTCAACATACCGGATCTCACCAAACTCACCAATGATCCTATATTGCATGATCCTACATGGCCTGCAATGCCCACCAAACTACCTTCAAACATACCAAAGTTTGAAGGAAAGGCAGGCGATGACCCTACCAACCATGTCATGACCTTTCATCTATGGTGCTGCTCCAACAACATTATGGATGATTCCATCAGACTACAATTATTTCAACGCACACTCACTGGCCCATCGGCAAAATGGTATGTCGAAGAAAAATCAGGGTCCCACGCAACCTTTGAGTCATTGGCCAAAGCATTCTTGACCTTCTTCCAATTACCCATCCGCCATGACAATGGTCTCGAACTACTGTCTAACTTTAAACAAACCTCAGCCACACACATCGCTGACCACATTCACGAGTGGCGTAGGCGACGTAGTTTGTGCAAAGCGGAAACCACCAAGCAACAGTGTCTCGACTGGTTTCTTAGATCCCTTGTCTCTCTTCTCGATAAGGATGTAGCTTCCACCTTCCCTCAATCCAAAGAGGAAGCCATCAGCAAGGCCCAATATTATGACCTCATATATGTCAAGGTACTTATACATGGTACTTCCTGATCTTCCAAAACTTGTGTCATTTGGCCAAGACAAACTTGGGATGTCTCACTCAGCAGACAGACTGATCGGTGCCACCACACACCACGGTCCACAACCCCAACCACCACCGATGTATGGCACACCTCAATACCCACCGGCATATGGGGGCACTTCTTATTACCCAACACCCCCTTATCAACAACGATACCCTGTTGTTATTCCTCCACCTATCAGTGGACCACCGCCGACACCTCCCATGCATCCACCGCTCCCAACAACTAGTGGTACTCCCTCAACATCATCTTATAGTACTAGTGAAAGCACTACGCCTTCCTATGTACCTTATGGATCGGTACCACAATAGAATCCATACTTCCCATTTCCTGGTCCTCCATAACCCATGGCTCCCCCACATCCTCATGCAAGGGTAAATTTTGTTCAACCCTCTGCTGCTCAACAATACCAAAGTTTTGAACAGTTCAATACAGCCAACCCAAATCATCCATCGAACAATGCCAAGAAGAAGGGACAGAACATGAATAACAACAACCCAGGTCAAGGCGAGAATCAACCCCCACTGCACCAACCAACTGGGGGCAACCAGAACCAAGGGAACCAAAACCCCCAAGGGGGCAATAATAATAATAAACGCCAAGGGTGAAATAATGTTAAAACCATCTTCCCTTGTGCCCTTTGTGGTGAGTTCAGCCATTACACTCATCATTGCCCCCAAATCACTGATTTCAAATGGTTGAAAGACTCTGGTAGTCTTCCCCATTCCCCTGCACAACCTACCCCTCAACAGGCACCACAACAATACGTGAAGCAACCCCCTCCCGCCATGCTGCAAAATTCTATTCCACATCAAGGTGTGATAAACACCCAATAGGACACACAACATCCCCCACCTCAGGTGGGACAATACCTCAACCCCAACAATCCAGCAGATCGCACAATTCTCCTCACCAGTGAGGAAGAAATCCTTCTGTAAACACGTAGTCGTCAGTATCATGCATCCGCTGAGTCTACCCCCATCCCTCCAGAGACAAACTCTCCATCAACGGGACACCCGTTGGTGATCCCTCTCCCTTCTGCCGAACCACCGCTTCGCATCCCTCGCATCCCATTGCGTAGGAATGTCCACAACCCACAGGCTAGGGCAGCTCATCACTATCGTTTGGTAGACAATTTAGCACAATCCCCAGCTGCCATGTCAGTCTTGGAAGTTCTACAGACTTGTCCTACTCAGCGGAAATCATTACCTTCCACCTTGGGGGTAGTCGACCCTGTAGATACCCGACTCATCACCTTTGATCTTGACAGCGGAGAACCCCGTCTTCCCGCCTTGATCACTTTTCAAATACCAGTAAAAATACGGAACATCATAGTTCATCGATGTATCATCGATGAAGGTGCATCTACATGCATCATGTCCAAAACAATATGGTAGAAACTTGGTTCCCCGGAACTCATACCCTCTGCCATCACATTACAAGCTTATGATGGACGACCGTCCTCTCCTAAAGGGCTCTTCCAAAATGTCCCCGTCGAACTCGGGGGAAAGACTATTCTCATCGATATCGAAGTTATCGATGCCCCACTCGATTATAATATCTTGTTCGGTCGTAGCGACATGTACGCTATGAAGGCAGTGGCATCTTCCGTCTTTCAGACAATGATGTTCCCCCACAATGGGAAGATCGTGACCATTGACTAAGTCTCACATTATGAGCCTAACCCATCTGCAAACATCGATAACATTCTTCCTCTCATCCACACCAACCAAGATACATATCCACTCGTCGAGATGGGTCCTGGGATTTTCAAAGATCCATCCTTGTTAGGGACGTACCATGGAGCACCACCACTCCTTCATCCTACTAACCAAGTGTGTGTCATATCATCTAAAGGAACTCACACAGAGGATGTTCTTCCTCCCCGGGAGGCTTCAGTCATTCCTGACGTCCCAATAGTCGCAGAATCACTCCTGCCGGAGCCTCCTGCGCACTCGTCGACCTCTACAGTCCACGAATCCACATCCCCTCAAGGGCATAGTCCCATTTGGGAGACAGTTCCCCAACCCCTCACTCAAATTCCCTTCTTTTACGCTCCACCAGGTATTGAATCTTTTCAGGTAGCCGCAACCCTCACACTACCTAATATGGTGTTAGCAATCCTAGTTTGGTATTTACACCCACCAGAGATGGTCCCTCGACCATCCCTTCCCCCACAGGAAGGACTCCCCATGACGATTCCCATCCTTACCCCCACCACCCCCCCACTAACTAACCCCCCTGCTACAGTTGGGGGCAGGATAAATAAGAAAGAGCCCACCGCTCCACTTCCTCCATGCATCCCACCACCTTGCGCACTATGTGAGAAAGAGGGCCACCAAACCAAAAATTGTCCATCACTACCTAAATTATGGAATTTGATCCCCCTCAATCAAACTCCCACACCACCCGCCACTACTACTAATCCTACCACTACCACCCACCCTTCCAGTAGTAAAGGGTTGAGGACCAAATATGCTTGTGCTATCTGTTCAGAGTATGGCCATTGTACCCATCACTGCCCAGCTCTACCACGTTTTCGGCAGACATTAGCCGCAGTACGCCAGAACTTCCAGAACAACCCCAGTCCTACTATGGCCTCCTCAACAACCATCACTGACATCCGGTATGTCACCACTTCAGTCAATGAACGGATGAGACGCCCATGCTCTATCTGCGATTCATTATCTCATTTTACATACCTGTGTCTGATGATCCTTGAATACAAGCAACGTCAATTGTCCCTGCTTCATCGACCCGCAGAGGCGATAATTGACATTACCTCATCACCAGAGGCTCTCCATATCATTTCTCCCGAACCAGAGGCACTCCCAATGCCTCCATGGTTCTTAGATGACGTATTTGAGGATTCACCCCCCAACCCCCCCCAACTCTCCTGCTCATTCCCCTATAGACACTCTCCACCCAACCACCACGGGTACCCCTCAATATTTTAATATATGGTTTATGTCGAGTGAACCCTCCCCATCTCCTATCATTGTTCCCCCTGCTTCTCCATCAGGGGGCAACCACACTGTCACTGAGATCACTCCTCACGACCCCTTGTATTTCCAACGTTTCCAATGCGACAAGGAAATACTGGAAGAGCTAAACCACCCGGAATCTCCCTAGGATGTGCTACATCACCGCGCACTCTTCTTTCCACAGGAATCCCCCATGCCTCCTAACCAAAACCCCATTTACGTGATCGAAACCAAAGATTTTATCCCATCAGGGCCTATCGACTGGTTCAACAATCCCATTCCCGCCCCTGATGCTTTTGAATAAGGCAATATGGCCAACATTTCACCCACCATTAAAATCAACATTTCCATTAAAAATGGCATCGTCGAAGAAATCATCATTGGAGCTGCTTGCACTCCTCAGGAAATCGACGCATATAAAGCCCTCTTCCAGGAATATAGGGATATTTTTGCCTGCTCATACACGGAAATTCCTGGCCTCGATCCCTCTATTTTCAAACATCGCATTGACACCTGGCCCGACATCACACCAATTCGCCAAAAACAAAGACCACTACACCCATCCAAATCTGTGGCTATCAAAGCCGAAATTGACAAATTACACGCTGCCGGGTTTATTTACCCCATCGCTTATACCTCATGGGTTTCCAACCCTATACCCTTTGACAAAAATCAGGGCACTATCCGCATTTGCACAGACTTTCGCGATCTCAATAACGCATGTCCCAAAGACAACTTTCCAACGCCTTTCATCGATCAAATTATTGACGAATGCGCCGGCCATGAGGCTCTCTCCTTTATGGACGGATTCTCTGGCTATAACCAAATTCAAATCCACCCATCCGATCAGTATAAAACTGTATTCACTACCCTGTGGGGTACTTTTGCATATCGTTTCATGCCTTTCGGCTTAAAAAATGTCGGCGCCACCTTCCAGCTGGCGATGACATACATCTTTCACGATCTGGCTAATATCATCCTCGCCTACTTGGACGACCCCACAGCTCACTCCAAGAAATGCACTCAGCATCTTGATGATTTACGAATCATCTTTCAACGGTGTCGTCAATACAACATTCGCTTGAATCCTCTCAAGTGCGTGTTTTTTGTCACCGCAGGGCACCTCCTCGGCTTTATTGTTTCCCAAAGCGGTATTACCGTGGACCCCCTCAAAGTCCAAGCCATCACCGAAATTCCACCTCCCTGAAATTTACGACAACTATAGAGTCTACAGGGCAAAGCTAACTTTCTTCGACGCTTTGTACCAGATTACGCCATGTGCGCACACAGTTTCCTTCGATTACTACGTCATGACATCCCTTTTTACTGGGACGACCACGCCCAACAGTCCTTCGATGATCTTAAAACAACACTTTCAAATGCACCTTTAATTAGTGCACCTGACTACAATCGCAACTATATCCTCTACGTATCAGCATCAGCTGTATCAGCAGCCGGTGTCCTCATCCAGCTTGGAGATGACAATCATGAACACGTCATTTATTACATTAGTAAGAACCTCTCAGGACCACCCTTGAAGTATAAACACGAAGAGAAACTTTCTCTTGCAGTTGTCCTCGCAGTCCAAAAACTGTGGCATTACATTCTGCTTCGCACCACCAAGGTCGTCGCAGATTCCAACCCTATGCAGTACTTGCTCAACCGTCGGCAAGTTAACGGAAAATTCACTCGATGGATCATTATCCTTCAGGAGTATGACCTCGAGTTATCAACACCTAAGAGTAAGAAGGCCCTCGTTCTCACCGAACTTGTCACGGCTCTCCCCTCTGCCACCACCAGTGCCCCCGTCAATACCAACTTTCCCGATGAACATCTATTTTACATTACTTCGGATGATCCTTGGTACGACGACCTTCTCGTCTACCTCCGAACTCAAAAGTTTGGTAACCACCTTTCACGAGATGATCGTCGACGTATTCACCATCAGGCTCCCCGCTACCTTCTCATAGGAGACATCCTATACCGGCGGGGCGTCGACACCATTCTTCGTCGATGCCTGACTATTGACGAGGCCGATAGAGTCTTAAACGACTGCCACAGCGGTGCATGTGGGGGCCATCTTTCGGGTATATCCACTGCTCAAAAGATTATCCGAGACGGTTACTTTAGGCCTACCTTGTTTCATGATTGCATTCATTCCGTGAAATGATGTGAGCAATGTCAGCTCTACGCCAACAAAGCCCGAGCTCCCATCGCTCTTCTCCACCCTGTCATTACCGCCGACCCTTTTTGCAAATGGGGCATCGACTTTATGACTTGTAATCCCCCCTCCAGCAATGGTCACAAATACATCATTGTCACCATTGACTACTTTACCAAATGGGCCGAAGCTATGCCCACTTTCAACAACACCGCTGACACTGCAACGCATTTTTTCTTTAACCACGTCATATCCCGCTTTGGAGTACCCCTCCAACTCATTTCCGACCATGGGAAACACTTCCAGAACGAGATCTTCGTCGAACTCTCATCTCGGTTAGGCTTCTCTCACGATTTTGCTTCACCATATTACCCTCAGTCTAATGGATAGGTCGAGGCAGTTAACAAAGTCCTCAAGACCATGTTACAGCGCACGGTTAATAAACATAAACTCAATTGGAATCATATGTTATTTTCCGCGCTATGGGCTTACCGAACGGCTGTGAAAACCACTACTGGTTTCACACCATTTCATTTAGTCCATGGGGTTGAGGCAACTCTTCCCATCGAGTGCGAAATTCCCACCCTATGCACCGCAATTGAGCTATTACCTGACACTGCTCCAATGGAGAAGCGCTTGCTGAACTTGGAGTCTCTGGATGAAGATCGTCGATCTTCCTTACAGAACAACAAGGCAGCTAAAAAATGATCCAAGGCTACCTTTGATCGCCATGTCAACCTTCGATCATTCCGCGAAGGCGACCTCGTCTTGGCTTATGATATCGCTCATGATACATTTGGCAACGGCAAATTCGAATCACTTTGGCATGGCCCTTACATTATCCAACATTGCCTCACCAAAGGCGAATACATATTGGCCTCCCCCGAAGGCCTCTCTTTCAAGGACCCCGTCAATGGGTTGTATCTCAAGAAATTTTATGCTTAAAAGTAGTCATTCTACTTTAGGTTATTTCTTTTTCTAGCGTTTTTAATCTTTTTTCTCCTCCCCTCTCATCTAAACTATTCTTTGTGCTATTGACAGATGCTTCCTCCACCAGCCTACCACATCAGTTACGCCGACGGTGCCAACCGTTGGACACAAAATATCGCTTCGGCTGCTTGGGCTCTCTACACCCCCTCACATGAAATGCTCCATTCAAGCGACATATGTTTGGGGTCAGCAACCAAAAACCAATTCGAATACACTGTTGTCATTGGCCTTCTAGCCGACACCCAACATCATCATATTCGTCACCTTAGCGTCTTCCTCGACTCTCAACTAGTCGTTCTCCAGCTCAACAATGTGTACCGCATACACGATCCGTGCCTCTTTCACAAATACCTGTAGGTTAGGTTGTTATCTCGACATTTTGATTCCATTACATTTACACACATTCCAAGACAATTGAATCAAATAACAGATCACATAGCTAACATGGTGTTAGATTGGCATATATCACATCAAGCTACACATACATAAACACATCACAAATCCTGTCACAGTATATATATAAAATGGACGTAATCAACTCATCAGCAAAAAACATGTAGACAACATAAGGATCTCAAATATGTATACTCATGTATATATCAAGGCCCATCGGGCCATCTGAATATTTACATACAAAAATACATGTATCTGCAGGCAAATGCAGCACCTCGGTACAAAAATGGGCTCACCAGCCTATATACCACAAAAAAAAAAAGATATACATCATGCACCACTCATGGTGCCTCTATCGCGCCACCACCTGCTCCTCCCTCAGGCGGTGGCGGCCCACCACCACCTGCCCCAGGCGGTGGTGGTCCACCCCCTACCCCTCCTGCCCCGGCGACAGGCATCCACTCGTCATAGCAGCAAGCACCGTTGCTCGTCACACTATGGACCGCTATGGTGGCAGTACCCCCACACACTGCTCTAGGAAACTCTCGTCCTGGATGCGTGACCACATGCCCTCAGGCACATCCTGTAAAACCGTCTCCAGATGATGGCGTATATCATCAAAATCCACTCTGGCCACCGCTGGAGGAGCATGTGATGGCCCCGCACCAGGGTCATCAAACCGACACCTCCTCGCTGCCCTCTCTGGCTCAGCTGGTCACCCCGCGACATCCTCCCACTGACGTCTCTCTCCCCGCGACAATCTCTCCGGCTCCCGACGAGCCGACGCTCTATGCAACTCTACCTCGCGCCCGTGAGGTGCCACATCTGCACATACAAACAAACAACAGATAGTATCAGCATCTATATCATAAACATATGGACGACTATCTCAAAAAATACACAACCATACATGTCTACATCATCAATCAAAATACCTCGATGATCAAAAACCTCCCCAGGAGATAGCACCATATCCAGATCATCCCGGAAGTCCACCCCGGCATAGGGGTACCACAAAATCACCTGCGACATCTGTCGCCATACCTGCGCTGCCTCGGCTGAAAAGAAGTGGCCCCCTTCGCCACCACCATGGAAAAGTAATACAGTCGACCAACGCCTCAACCGCGGCTCTCGTGCCCCAAGCACACTCAATAGGATTTTCGGGTGCAACATCGGCACCCTCTCTAGAAACCAGGCCACTAGGATGGACTCGAAAGAAAACTCCCCGACACCAGTAGACCGACAGTGGTCCAGCTGCATCACCATCCGTGCATGCAGTGTCAGCCCCCAAGCGAAACGCTCGCCGGCCAACACTCTCTCCAGCACCAGAAGCTGGCCACCACTAATTTGTTGGGTCGCTAGTGACCCATATACCTGCACAATCATTGCTGCTATACAACGATGCGCCAGGGAATCTATCGCCGATATACTCACCACCGTCCCGGACATAAAGTTCTAACCTGAACAATATCTCCGGCCAATATCGGCGAGCAAAGTACCCCTAGGCAGCACCGGCTCCGCCAGTAGGGGCATTCCCCGAAAGGGGAGCCCAGTCAATAAATATACATCCTCCACTGTAGTGAAGGGGATCTGCTCTCCTCGCACAAGGAAGCAGTGCAGCTCCGGACTCCACATCTGGATCAGGAACTGTAACAGATACTCCTGTGCCCGTATCAATGGGCACTCAAAGAACTTTAGCAACCCACAGGTTGCCAAAGTTGCACGCACACTGGGCTCCTCAATGGCCACAACATCTCGCAACTAAGCCCAGTCTCTCTCTCTCCACCCCACCTGTAGACAACACAAATTCATATATCAGCTCAGGAAACCATCACAGCATAAAAAAAGACTCATTTTTTACACTTCAACCTTGCCTCCTAGGCGCGGTTTTATCACCCACAGGCACGCACACATGCGCGCCTGTTCACTACATAGGGGCACATCAATACGCACCTGTTTGCTACACATGTGCGCATCAATGCCCACCTATTCGCTTCACAGGCACACTCGCAAGCGCGCATGTTCACCATACAGGCGCGCACAACTGCGCGCCTGTTCAAACCTGTAGATGCGCACTTGTGCGCGCCTGTTCACCCCTCAGGCACGCCCTTAGAGCGCTCCTTATTTCCCCTCTACCGCGCCCCCATGCGCATATAGCCGGTGGGCAGGCGCGCACGTATGCGCACCTATCACCGGATCGCCCGTGCATGTGGGGCCCATACCCCATAAATACCTCTGTACGGCCCTCCGTACAGTCCCTGCCCAAAAATTGAAAACCTATTTCTATGCAGGATGATTAGACCACTAACCTAATACTCACAGATCCTCAATCGGATGCCTCGTCCTCCCCGAATCTCTCAATCTCCTCTGAAAACTGCTCGTCTAGTCACTATTGCAGCAGGTACAAATGAGGTGGCAATGTGGGCCCTACAACTATATATAGACCTTTTTCCAAACTTCCACTCACCATTTCGGGAGCCCACGGTGTCCATTTTTCAATCCATCTTCAGCCATGGGATCAGCATCCCGTCACCTACATCACAGCAGTCCCTGGGCCTCTTTTCATCCTGAGCCCCTGGGGCGCCTTTTTTTTTATCCATGGTCAGGTACGCATGCACATATTTCACACTTATCAAATACATGCTCATATCTTCGATTCTTTTCAGATATTGTTCACTTTGGGTATTTGCTTTTCATGTGTGCAGGTAGTTGATCATCATACATCAACACAACCCCTTCAGGTATATACTCAGCACTGGCATGTAGTCTTTCCCGCTGTATCGCATTTACATTTCCAGTCACACCCTCTGATATTGGCCTCTAGGATCCCCATTCCCGGCCCTGCAGTACCCATGCCTCCATTTGCATCTTCGGTATTGTTACCCGGTAGCATTCTCACCCACATGAGTTGTCCCATTCATAGCACCTTTTGCCACTTTTTGACACTCATGTTGTTTTTCATTACACTTTAGGGATGGGAGTCCCGATAGTCTTTCATCATGTCGCGAATCAGCCACATACTCCTTCTCTTCATTATGCTAGCTTTCCCACACAGACTCCCAGATTATCTCTTTACGGTTCTATTTCTTACTTGCAACTCCGCATTATCATGAACCCTCCATTATATCCACAATCAGTTTGTCCATATGTGAATCTACCTTCATTTCACCTACCTCATACAGAAACTCACCAATGGGGCCCCCACCCTTCATCAGTTTTCCAAGTAAAATATGCCATATGTGGGCCACCCATATCACACTAGGGCACTCGTTTCTGTATTTGTACATTTCTCCCCAAATTATTCGTTATTTATTGTACAAACGCCTTTATTTTCAGTCATTACATTATCTTTTTTGTCGTCACCTTTGGCGCCTTGCTTCCTTCCTTTTGGCCAAATGCAACCCATGTCACCCTTGGTTGGAGCATTACTTATCATCTACCCTTGTCGGCATCGTCCATATCTTCAGAGTACCCCACAGGTCACTTACCTCTACCCTCTGAATTTGTTCACCTTGTCCCGCCTCTGGCACAACTTATCATCAGTCTTGTCGTCCCCCTGTCACTCGACCTCGTTACACGGTTGCGACCATTGTTTATTTCATACATCCTCCAACCCAGGGCCGTCTTGAGTCTTCCCACTTCTTGACTTCGTCCATGTACCTTTGCCACTTCCTCACCTTAGTAGATTTCACGAAGCCCTTTTCTTCTGGGAGTCACATTCCCCTTTTATCGACATCAGCACAATTTTTCGGAAGGGCGATAGTATCTTGATTCTCATTCTCCACTCAATGAGAGATCTCGGACGACACAGGGTGAAACACCATTTCTCCCTGCTGTCGTTGACCCCCATAACATTCGACGCCAACACTTTCTCATGTTACGGTGGGTCTTACTTTGCAACTATTGCAGTTCATTCATTCATTTTTCGAAGACCTCTGAACTTGGCAGGGCTATCAATGCCCACATCATCACTGCTACTTATTACCGCAATCACTGCCTACTATTCAGAGTATGTTCCTTTATAGAATCGTCTTCTTCCTTTATCACCACCGCCCCCGAGGGCGCTGCAGTTGTCTACACCAACACTTCAGTCATCTTTTTTCAGAGTTACATGACACGAGCATGGGGCATGCCCACCTCGTTTGTACACAGTTTTCTATTTTATACACCTCAAGGAAGATTGGGTCCTACCGGTTCCTTTTTTTCTCCAACAGATCTCTCTGAATGATCCCACTATTTCTCTATCTTACAACAACATTCTCAGTAGAAGAAACATTGATGGATTTCCACTATACGTATTCTCCTAACCTCATCCATCAGGGGGCATCTGTCATCACTGAAATTTCGTCTGCACATGGTTACAAGAACTCAGCATCGTCAAACAGTAATGAAGTCATTCATGGCCCTGAATTAGTATCACAGCATTAAAAAAAAAAGGTCAAAAGCTATACAAAGTAGTGAAACATTGAAGAGTGCTTTGCAGACGTTGGGCGTGCGCGCGCATGCACGTAACAGGAACGTATAAATCACGCACATGCGCACGATGCGCGGCTGTTAGCGCAAAAAGTCGCGCACCTGCTAAACGACGCATTTATGAAAGTGGTCGGCCTCCCAACCACTTATGGTTCAGCTCCCAAGACGATTTGACCTCCAAATCCGGGCTGGATCCAACTGTTGGGCTGGTCAAAGACCTAAAAATGCCCTAAATGGCCTCTTTTCACACTACAAAGCAGTTAAACAAAAGCCCAAAGCAATGCTATAAAAATCCATGAATGCACCTCATTTTCTCAAGGAATTCTAAGTAATGTTATGCTGCCTATATTGTTTTAATGACTCCATCCTTGACAAGAGCACATTGGCACCATTACATTGGACAATCCACCTCTCCATTGAGTGGATTTGTGAAGAGTTATTTCATCACCATTTTCATTTTCTTTGTTGTAAGAAGATCTAGCTAGTGAGGGTCCAAGAGCCTTCCCTTGGAGGAAGAAGGGACTCATAGTCCCCTTTCTTCTTGGTGCTTTGTTTTCATCAATAGATCAAGCCTCAAACATTGGTGACATGGATATTTTTGTTCTTGTTATCTCTATGTCCTTATGCTCATGATTTTAATTTTTATTGCATCTATTAGTCTAATTCTTAGTTATAGTTTTTGTTTTCTTTCTCTAACTCTTTTCTCTACAGCTGTCCTGCTCAGCAGACCCAACTGAGCTTGCAAGCACCTCTTATTTTCTCACTAAGGTGACGAAAGAGGCGTAACAAGTGGTAAAAAACTTGGTGATAATCCTCTCAGGGAAGATTTTAAAAGCACCATAATTGTGTCGATTTTTTCCCAACTTTCTATTATGAGCACATTTTGGAAATCCCGTGGCCATTCTATATTGTAATGGTCTTTATATAGTATAATTCTAGTAATTCTATCAAAAGGTAAATTATACTAAATTTGTCCACCCTCAAAATATGTGAAAAGGCATGTGAAGGGGCTCAAAAGTGAAACATTCCCTCCAAAGGGTGCAACGTTTCATCCAAGAGGTGAAACATCCTCCCAAAGGGTGCAATGATCTCAAAATTATCCCAATGACCTCATATACGTTGGATTACCTCCATCAAGTTTGCAAGGGGCTTCCTCAACATCCTCGAAAGGAACAAGGCTGAATCCAAGTCATATACATTCCAGGTACATCAACCAAAGTAAGGTACAAGTGACCCAACGTAAGTATCAATCCGAGAGCATCTACACAATTCCAATACAACATAAGAAGTGATTCATGTCAAATGTAAATTCCATTAGTTGGATCACATTAAGCATCATCTTCAAACTTCACAATAAGTCATAGAATCTATATAATGTTTCAAGTTTAGGTATGGGAGGGTTATCATTTTCCCCTATTACGTGTGCCAATACCTAGGGAAGGCAAGGAGACTAGATTTGTCACCTCTCTTGGTGATTACAGATAGCACAATCATCATGGTGTTAAGGTTGAACGTGATATCAACAAGAGTGGCTTGAATTGGTAGGGGTAGGGGTCTTCTTGCTCTTGGTGTGGGTGCACCATCCTATAAGTATCTTTTATTTGCACTTGATTTCATTGTTTTTAATGTGTGTGGGTGATGAGTGTTCCACATCATGGAGGCTTTGTGTGGTGGGTGGTTTGGAAAGGATCCAATAGACTTGTAGTCGCTTCATAACGGGCATGTTCTAGAGATATAATCATTTGTTGTATGGTTATTTCTACAAGTAGGTAGTGCCTTGTCCCATGAGAGGAATTGGGGAATTTATGATTTTATTCTTTTATTGAATATAGTTTCATTATAGTATCTAAGAAAGAAAAAATCTTGGTCTACAATCATAATGCACTCATTTGGCTACTCGAGAAAATGTAGGGTACAAGGAAATTCATAAAAAAATGGATCACTTCAAAAACAATCCTATATACATGTGTATGCGATGATTGAACTAATGCGATTGTTGAGTTGCTTCCAGTTATAAACCCAACACATCAACCGAAAATTAAGAGAAATGAGTACCAAGAAGGTGTCTTGACCAAGGATCTATGTTGATGTAGATCATGAAAAAGTAGTACAAGAGTCTATTATCTAGTATTGGCACTATTGATTGCTAAATTATGAGAAAGTGTCAATAAATATTTTTTGTAATAGCATTTTGACTCATGGCACTTTTGTTTTTTCATTTTTGAATTTTAGATGCCCACAAAATTCTCTAAGATAAATATCTACTATTCATGTATATTCCATAAATATATGTCACACCAAATTGTGTTGTATGCAAGATAAACATCTGGCTAAATAGGGAAATGTACCTAGAAAAAAATCTATCCAAACAGGGTAGTGTACTTAGAGAAAGGTCTAGACAAAGTCACTGTTCTTATGTGGCTCAATCCTCCTTCAAGGTCAATGACTATTTTGGTTGAGTTTGAAGATTGTTGGAATGCAGTTGAAAGGGTTTGATCTTTGTTCCCCACACTAGTAGTGTAGATTGGCAGGATCTCTTATTTAGAGGAAACCATTATTTGCACAAATAAATTCTTACGAGTGTGGGTTAGGATGGTTATAGGACTAGGTTGAATAGGAAACAATAGAAACATCATTGCCCCTAGAATATTGAGTTTCCTTATTATTGGATTTAGCAAGATCCTTATGCCTTTTGAAACAATTATTCTCAACATGGTTTGACTGTCCTCATTTTTTCAGGTCGCAAAGACTGATTAGAGGGCCTGATCCATACACCCACAAATCCGAAGGGTACATGGGGTGTTCTGTAGAAGATGAAAATGAATTGAAATATATGAACACATTACATGGACAAGAGAATTATCTACTAGGTTTACCGTTGTTATGTGCCACACTTCATCTCTATTGTTTCAAAAATGTTTCAGAAATATTCCCCCGAGGGTTCTTTATGGTATTGATTTGTGGGTTTTAAATCTTGATAATGGAAGGAAGAAACTAGGTATAGAATAAAAATCATTAGAATTTGTCTCATGAAAAGAATGAGGCATCTTTGGTCATGAAAATCTACCTTTTCTTGTTTCATTGCTAGGGCTAAGGTGCTAAACCTCTTTCTCTTATTTATGTGCCATCTTTCTCTTCTATCTGTGGCCTCTCTCTCTCCTAGTCTATTTGTACCCTAGTCTTTATCCTCTCTCTGCAGCCTCTTTCAACAACTATGGTCAGTTTGTTTTCACGGGGATATCACTGGTCCTATTTGTTGCGGGGATATGGATCAACATATGGGTACAGGGATATGCATCAACATATGGGCNATATATATATATATATATATATATTATAAATTATAAATATATGTTATATACAATATATAATATATATATTATAGTGGGCTTAATGGTTAAGAACATGTGTTTTCTCCTAAGAGGTCACAAGTTCAAATCTAGAGGGGGGTAGGGTATGTGTACCTCCGTAGCTTTACCAGTCAAATCACTAGGCAGAGGGGGTCACTTGTCCCACAAACAAGGGGGTCTCATACACCAATTTGTTGTCTATCTTGGAATATACAAAGTCAAACATCCAACTATCGATTATCATTTGATGACATGCACAATAATGGGAAAGTGGGACTCTACTTTCTATGTAGCATAAACAATATTAATAGTCACTAGAATATCATGCTCGATAATAGGTAATCAAGATGAAAAAATATGGGTTACTAGGAATATGAGGTCACAAATATGTTGAGTATGAGTTAAATTCAAAAGTAAATGCAACCTCCAACCAATCTCTCACAATTATGGAAGGACTAGAAAATGACAATCAAATAAGCATTTCATTGTCATTGAACATAGAACATCCCAATGGAAAGACGTTATTTGTGAAGCTCAAATTTTGAGTATTGTGACCCACTTCTCCCAATATCATTAATAAAACGTATATGCCTATTCACTGGCCACCCAATCTAAGATGGAGCAAACACAATATACTAGTCATACATATGAAAAAAAACAACATTATAAGAAGTAGTTGGTGAAAAAATACTCTACCAAGACATTTTTTCTTATTAGTTGGTCATGCTCATTGTATTACGTCAATACCTCAAAACTTTCTTAGTGTTCAAGAGACCAAAGTTCAATATTTTCCTAAGCAATGGAACCACAATAGTGTATTCATTGTCCCAACTTATAGAAAGAAACAATAGTGATAAAAAATAAGTAGAATCAAAGAAGGAGGCCTATTGTCCAAAGAAAGTAAATCATGTCAATTAGAATGGCCTTATCAACCTGTTGTGGCAGGAAACAACCCTCCCAAATTTGTGTTTATTGTCAATAATAAAATTTGGACCCCCTTTTTATTTTTTCAGTTTGCTTCAATTTTCTTTGTAAATATGTTGTGTATTATGGTTTGATTGAGCATCAATATGTTTGACATGTTTGGAATTGAGTATTATTGCATATTTTGACCTCTCTTTTTTTATCAATTTCCTTTTTTTATTCTTTTGAATTTCATGAATTCAAACATGAAATTCAAAAGACAATTTCAAAAGTCCTACATATGGAAAATTGATTATAAGTCAATTGCATCGTTTTTCTTATGTCGTTCTGATGGTGATCTTGATTGTGGGGTGAAGTTCATTGATGTTATATCACAGTTTTCCCTAACGGTCTTGAACACATTGTTTGCAGACATGTACATAGTTAGACTTTACTTGAGCCATAGTATTTGGAAAGCTATTAAATGTTTATTTTGTTCATCCTAAGCCTTGTCATTTTCATATCTTCACCTTCGGATAAAAAATAAAAAAAAAAGTTTTATTCCTTATTGAAACTTAATTCATTTTTGTTAATAGCTTATCTTATGGATAAACACATGCTCGAGGTATCAAAGCACATATATACCATGTATTATTTACTGCAAACAAAATTATGAATACCGCATATATGGTTTAAACATAGCACTCGTATCATTAACATGATCAGTGTATTCGACTTATGGCATGATTTGAATGAGTTTACGTTTCAATGTTTGGATTTCCATATGGAAGCTTAATGATTATTGTCTTTGTTCCACATACTGGGCGAGGACAACCTCCCTGTCTCACCATTACTACTCATCAATGTGCACCTCAACACACAGAGAAGAGATATGGTTATTTCACACACTGATTTAATTTGGGGGATTTTCGAAGGGTTTATATTTTTTACTGTGAGCGAGGGTTTTCATGTTTTTGCTTCTGCATTCACATATTCACCATGGAATTATGTTTTGAGAGCTTCCCTGAAACATAGTGGGTTTATTATGATGGATTTAATCTCTATATGTGAGCACCAGGTTCGGATCTGTTGAAACAAATGAGGATCGATATTTTGTTCTTGGTTTCAATAAGGCAAAATCATAAACAAGACACTAATTTAGAGCTCCGTTTATGACCAAATTAAGACGAATATGAGAAATCTAAAACATGGGTTATTCTCAGAACAAACCCAGTTAGTTGAATCACCTGAATTTTTAGAAATAGATGTACAATTTGGGAGAAAATAGTGGTTCTATAGAGGTGTAACGCCCAGAACTAGTAAAGGCCAACGAAGATTGCCATCCCATGCTCCAAAGATTGACATCCCTTTTCTAAAAGAATGACTAGTATGTTTTCCTGAAAATATTTCATCGCCATAACCTACAGTTTGCCAGAGTTTTTATGCTTAGTTTCAATGAGGAAATATGTGATTTGGGTATTTCGAATTACATAGGTATGTTTTTATTTCTCTCTATTTACATCCTTATCTTTGTTTATGATTGAAGAACAAATATGGATTTGACATGTTATGCTCTTTTATATCATTGTGTGGCTTTTTTTTTGCATAGGAAATTCAACTAAAAACATTTTTTATTTTCATGGGTTTATTTCCATAAAAAACTTTCATAAGTTTGAATATGTAGAGTTCAATTGGTTGCGCCCAGTTTGTTTCACACGATTATGAAGTTAGAAATTTTGTTGTTGGTGGTTTTCTCAACGATGAGAAGAAAGAATTCCCCAGATGGGGTGGCATCTGGAAATAGTGAGAAAGGTGGCATGCAAGCGCCTGGGGAGTTATTACCCCCATTCGTTGGCCCCATCCCCACACCATTTGAATGACACACCTTACCATCGCACTTATGGTAGTGTGCCATTTTGGAATATTGGTTTTTTTCATTGATGTCAACCCTAGTCATTGGTTATAGTCATTAATGTCAACCCTGGCCATTGGATTTTGGACCCCACAGTTGATCGAAGTAGATAGACATGAAGATACAACACCCATGGATGGATATTATAATTCATTTCACTTCCGGTCATATGTGGCACGTCACGTGGATCCTCACGATTGAGTAGAAATGAATTTTTGAAGATGACAATGTGAATTGAAGCAGAAACTACATGTCGGCCCTAATGTTAAAACGAAGTGACATAAAGGGTATAAATACATATCATTATACATTCATTTTAAAAACACACAAGTTTTTTAATGAACAAGGAGATATAAGTCGAATTTCAGGGGAAATATGAACTAAAGAAGGTCGAATTTCAAGGGAGGATGAAGTCTTTTGGTGATGTGTTCTAAGGTATGTTATTTACAGGTCATCCCACCATTTTTTGATATAGATTTTTTTCTAGAACGATTCAATTGGTCTAATTAGGAGGATATTGAAAAGACATATCTAGGTACCTGTGGTAAAAATTTCATTTCTTTATTCACTATAATTTTGGAGATACACTCTGTGGAAGATAGGGTTTTTGACTAGTCTTGAAGCTAGTCCTAAACATGTGTTCCAAGTAAAATAGTCATAACATATTCATAGAGAATCCAAATGAAGTGAGACCAATTGAATTGGAAAGAGTACGAGCTTTAGTTTCATGTGTATGAATTTCAGAATCGGATGTTAAACATTGAGCAAGGTGGATTCTGTACAAGTTCGCTCTCCTGAATAAATCAGAATTGAATAAGGTCTACCATTTTCTCTATAACTCATTTTTTGGGAGGATTCAAGGAGTGAAACTTGGAGGAGTTTCAGAGAATACATTGAGTAATATTATATATAGGATTAGATTATTCCAAGAAGTGAAGAATTGCAGAAGTTGAATGAGTCTCAGAAATAATTATCAAGTTCTATGTGATGGTTGGTTGATGGTGATAATTTAATGTAAAGTTTTATTGTTTCTCATATATTCTTGGCTGAAAGTAAGGGGAAAGGATGGAGAGGTAAACCCTCTCTTGATATTGGAGGATTGTATATTCCTTTTGGAGGTTTATCCCTCTATTTATATTTGGAAGTTGTAGCTTCCCTTTGAAGTCATTACTTCCCTTGAACAATAACTATTGATTATTTCTCATATATTGTGCATGGTGTATTGTGGTGTATTGGTGTAACTCTTATACTATTGTTCATTGCTCATTGGATATAATTGAATATATAATCTGGTTGAAGTATAAGTTGAAAAAGTTTTTAAATTGTACTTGATACTGATTCACCCCCCTCTCATTATGAACACATTGCTCTACCTCCATAAACTTAATGGATATGCATGTGAACCATCTCTGGAGCTTCAAGGTAGGTACTTTTACTTAGGCTAATGTCACTTCGGCTTTCATGGTGGCCCCCACCAACATTCATTCAACCGATATGAAGGTAAGAGCTCCATGGTATTTTGTCATTGACCAACTTTTGTTGGCTCTCTGGTTCTCTCAGTCTTTTGTGCACTCCTGTGGTGAACCTCCTCTCATCGCCTCCCTCCCACTGTTGGTCACCTCTCTCATTCTCCTTTTCACCAGTGTGACTCCACTAGCTTAGAATTTGCATCTGCCTCCCCATATTCACTGTTATCCTTTAATCATTCCCAGATAGCATGTCAAACCCCAAAGGGGGAAACTATATTACAATTTTATTGTGAGGCACAACTTCCTTGACCCTTTGTAGCCCCTCCCTCAAACTGGCTCCCCTGGAAGAGGCCATAATTGGACTAAGAATCCCCCTCCCTCCCCTCATGCCCAAAACTTACCTCCATCCCCTTCTGTAAATATGCATGACATGGGAAGCTGCCTAGTGGAAGAAGAAATTCCTCCTCCTAAGCAACATCCCTCGAGTGCCCCGATCGAGCCTAGTATCATCACTAGGCCCCAAGCTCAGCCTACAGAGCCTGGAAGCTCCTTGGTGGAGGAAGAAATTCCCCCTAGTTGGCTGGCA
>ML776925.1:1077058-1090547 GCA_009831015.1 Picea engelmannii
GCTGACCGAGTGATCTCCCCAATGTTTATTATGGTAATTTATGGCCATCAACATGTTTGGTTCTAGAAGGAGGACCACCGACGAGTGTTCATAATAATTTTATTATTGTTTGAAGTATTGTTTTTAATTATTTCATTTATTTTTAATGGCTCCTAAACTTCCTTTTTGGAGTTGTATATCTGGTAAAGCATCTTGCAACACTCTAACTAAGGTATTAAATTACTTTTCAAAGGTAAAATTCGATGGTAAGAGCAAAATTTATGCATATGATCATGTTTTGCAATTTATTCAAAATTTTACAAATTCTTCTTTTTCTGATATTGATGAAGGAATTCTATGTAGTATTTTTACTCTTACACTAACAATTCGGGCCAAAAAATGGTGTCTTCTATTACTAGTTGCTTATGTATATGGTTGGGATCAGTTTACAATAATGTTCCTTCACGCTTTTTAGGTCTACGATTATGACAAGGCTTGTGATCAACTTGAAGCACTTTGTAGATTGGAAGGTGGGTCTTTTAGAGATTTTATCTTTCGATTTAAATTTATTTGTCTACGGTTCAAATCAAAAGACTTAGCTCCTCAAATATAGTTAGTAGGATGGATTAAACATTTAGTTTCTCTTCCTAGTATTTCTAACAATTGCGATGAATCGGAATATTTAACATTTTAAATTTTATTCATGGCTATTGAGGAATCAATTGCAAATAAATTTGAAAGTCAACAAGCAAATCAACAGTCAACAATGCAAATTAAAAATTGAAACACTGTTCAATCTAAGGTAAAAATTTCTGAATTTTCTCATTATGAAATTGATGATCAATCAAAAAGTATGGACATCCAAATACATAATGAGGAATCTGAAATTTTCATTGACGAAGATGAGAAAGAATCTTCGGGCAGAGAAGTTTTCAGGTACATATCATCAAATATCCATTTTTCCCTTTATCTCGATCTTTTTAATGAAAGTAATTCAATTGTTATACAATTAGCAATTGCTCTGTACATAAATACTAACTTAGAAAACATAGGGGTTTCCATACATTCGACAGATAATGAATTACCAATTATAGATTAGGAAAAGGAATTTATTAATAACTATATCTTTTACAAACCTGAATGTGGCTATACTTTTGAATTTGATCATTATTCTAGTTCTAGTGTATTTTATGATAAGGAAGATAATGCTAATACAAAATGTGAAGTCATTTATGATCATGACTTGAGGATTGAGAATTCTGAGACACTTCACTCTTCAGTGATGGTTATGTCAGGTTCTCACATTCTTAATTCTCCAAGTCAATCTATTTTTGAAGATGAGAAAAGCTCTATTTCATTAAATGTTCCAATAAATTCTTATTTTCAAACTTTTTATCATTGTGATGATTTTAATGTTCAAAATCCCATCCCAATTTATGACTCTTATAATGATCAATTTATTTTCAGCTGTCATGATCATGATTCTTTTTCACAAGTACATGATATTACTTCTTTTAACTTCAATGAGACTTATGAAAACGAATCACTTGTGAATCAATATCAAATATCTTGTACCATTAGTGTAAATAATGATGTAGGTTTATTGATTAACACTAACAACCATTTACATGCTTCAGAACTTATAAAAACATCATTGGAATCTAGCATGTTATCCTCATATTTTTCCAAATTTCACCAATCCATAATAGATCCCCATGATTATTTTTATGATCCAATAGATTTATGGTTGGAGAATTGGTTAAAGGAGAGTTCTCTTGTAAATAATGTTTTATGTTTTTTTTTATTAGGTATAAATGTACATAGTAGATTTAACTTTTCTTTTAGATTATTAATATTTTTATTTTTATTACTATTGCTGATTTTTGACGTGTACATATGTACAGGTATCAAAGAACTTGCATGGCTCCACTGGAAATATGACTATACTTAGTCATATTTCCCTCAAGTTAGAGTAGGAGTAGGTCTATTTTAGCTTAGGTTTTCTTTACTTTAATTTTAGATTCAATAAAATGATGATCTTGGGTGTATATGAACTTAATTAAATATGAAACTTCTTCACGCTTTTTCTTTTTTCATAAAAAGAGGTTACTTCTTCATGGTAGTTCTCATACACATATGTTCATCCTTGAATTTTTCTTTGTGATTTTAGTTTCAGTTTTATTTTAATATTTGTTGATATAATCTTTGTTTTGCAGGTCTTCAGGAAATTTCTAGCACCCTTGTTGGATTGGAATTCACTCTCCTCACTTCACCTGCTAAGAAAACAATGATGATGTTGATCAAATTGCAAATAATCTAAATCAAGGATTTTCTGAACCTCTATTTTTCTCTAATTCAATCTGATTTAACTTCATCTTTTAATCATCATTGTTTCCTAATGTTTAGATTTTAATTTGAATAATAAAAATCCCAATTAGTTGCAACTTGACAGAACATAAAATTCTCAACTTAAGTTAAACAAATATGCTTTCCTTACATGCACTCTTTTGTTGAGATGTGATGTCATAGTTGCCTTCAGATTTAGTTTTTTCTTTATCTGTTCTTTTAGAGCTTGCATTTTATTTCTTTGTTTGCTTTTGATTGGATTTTCTAGTTTGTATGGGGAATCGTTAATACACAATATTAGTTGGTTTCAATGGGGATTTTTTTTTTCTCTATCTCGTTGGACACATGGATCACACTGAGAGGGGGGGTGAATTAGTGTGAGAGATATTTTACACTTCTCATAAAATTTTAGATAGAAATAACCATTCACAACATCATTACTTATTACTTCCATCATACTTGGTTTCTTACATGTAAATATATATCAATGACATACATTAACAATAAATAGATATGCAACATCACAATAAAGAACACAGGGAACACCATATATATGTATAAGTTTATTTTGTATTACAGACTACAATCCTTGGGTTTTATCAACACCAACTCCAAGAGAGCACCAACTCTCAATGTAAGACCCAACCTGCGTATCTCAACACCAATTGATATGTGAGGAATCCAACCCTCAAGCACAAGACCCGTCATGTCGACAAAAATAATTTGTCAAACTGCACCAACAATCTATACCAACACAAGTGCATAAGCTATGCACAACCTGTCACCTCAACCTATCTCATCAATCTCATCATCAAAACTTGATCTACTCACAAAAATCAATCATGAAGTCAATTCTCAACCATATGCACAATATCACCAAGTTAACCTACAAGATACCTCTAGCAATACACCATACTCTCCATAAACCAAATACCATAAACCCTTACACAAGACCATGTGCCAAACCTCACTATTATGTAGCCTCAATCATGTACCATGTCACGACCAAATGTAACCATCAAAACATGAATATAAACATACATGTAAATTTGTAACAAACCTGGTGTATGTGATCACAGACTTGCAAACCTTCCTTAACTTCAACAAAAAGAGACTAGCATTTTCATCAAACTTTACCTTAGTATCACATGACTAGTTTTCGATTAGTCAAAAACCCTAAATTGCAACAACCATAAATCTATACTTGTAATGAATAAAGGTATGAAAATGATACACAATGTTCTTCAATTTCTTGTCTGCAATTCCTCTAATTTTTACTTCTTGGAACCTCCCAGAAAAGGAGTTATAGAAAAAATGGAAGACCTTGCTTAATTATGGCTTATTCTAGAGAGATAACTTTTCGAGCATGCCACACGTGTAATATTTGTTTTATGGATATAAAAATTATACAAAACATACTAAAAACTATACTTTAATCAATGCATTTGGTCTCACTAAATTTGGATATGTTATGAAGAGGTTATGACATTTTTACCTGGAATACATGTTTTAGACTAGTTTCAGGACTAGCCACAAACCCTATATTCCATAGAGTGTAACTCCCAAAATACAATGACCCACAAGATGAAATTTTTATCATAGTTACTTCGATATATTGTCTCAACATCCTCTAAATTTTGATATCTGAATCATTTCAGAAAAAATCGTTATTGCGAAAATCGTGACATGACCTGTAAATATCATACCTTAGAAAGCATCATCAAAAGACTTTATACTCCCTTGAATTTCGGCCTTATTTAATTCACCTTCCCTTTGAAATTCACCTTAAATATATTTTGGTTACCTCAGTCACTTGTAGATATTCAATATGCTCAATATAATGCTAATGGAAGACCCTTGCTCTCTTATTTATACTCTCCAAGTAGCTTCCTCTAGAAGTATTCACTTAACCACTTTGTCCACTTAACCACTTTTGTCCACTTAACCAACTTTGTGCACTTAGCCACTTTATCCACTTAACCTCTTTGTCCACTTAACCAATTTATCCACAAATAGTAAACTCTCCACTTCTAGTTGCAGCTAATTTATTTTTAATTTTTTTCGAGTTGCAACCAATTAACCCATGACTAACCACTTTGACTGGTCAACTTATTCTAGGATCTTCTAGAATAATTTGACTTCTTTGACCTTCTATAGGCTTCTAGATAACTCATGAGGGTTCTCCAACTTCACATGGCCATAACTCTCTAACTATGAGGAGTTATGTGATCTTCCACATATCACCAAAAACAACATGACATACACTATCCATATGGAATAGTTTCTCCTACAAATTGACTGATATTCATTACATTATTCCTTAATAAAACTTGGGTTCCCTAACCACACTATTGGGATACTCAACCACCTAACCATTTTGACTTCATAAAGCGTCTTCCCGTGAGGTATTTCACCATAAGGGGACCACTTTGGGGTTTATCCATTTGATTCTTCCTATAAACCGTGACACGACATGAATGATATAATTCCCTTTAATATCAATACCACTTGAAATCAACCCTTTGACAACAATTACATCAATGACCATATAACCAATAACCAATATATCAATGATACAAACACATCACTATGAAAATACTTGGCATCAACCCTTTGACATCAATTACAATAAAGTACAAAAATTTCCCCCTTTGGCATTGATGGCAACACCAACATTGATGTCAACACCATTCATTGATGGCAACACTTGGATATGGAAATGCTCATGCTCCCTCTAGGATCATCTGTCATCATCAATGTTCATCTCGCCACATCAATGTGACTATCTCTCCTCCTTTGAAATCAATGGAGAAGGGTAATTCTCTACTTGAGTATGCTCCCCTTCCTGAACTCTCCTTGGGGTTGTTCACCTTGTTTGGATTCCTTTGAGCTTCCTCTGACTAATATCTCCCCCTTCGGACAAGGGATATCACTCTGATGTAATGGTGATGGCATGGTTTCCAACCATGTCTCCACCTAGAATCATGTTGCTGCAAACAATCATGGGAAGAAGAATAACTCCCCCTGTGGGTATGTCTCCCCCTATCTTCTCTGCAATATGAACAATATGCTACCACTGCAATATGCTTCTACTTCAAATGCTACTGCTCAACCAGAACATAGATCACAATCTCAATAATGATATTCTCTTCCTATGACGATCCTTGGAACTTTCCATGCATTAAACTCGTGCCATACCATACATCATGAAGCAAAAAATATGTCAACAATGAACATAGAATCATGAACAAAACATCAACTGTGTACATCATGTGCCATATTGTGTGCCAACCATGCAAAACACCCATGTACATCAACCGCGTACATCAATACCACACAATATACCATAAGATATCATCAATGGAGTGTATCAACCATATGCCATTAATATGTGCCAACTATGTACCAACCATATGCCTCAAACAAGTGTCATATCACTCATGATATGCCTCTACCATGAACAAGTTCCAAAACCATGTATCTCAACCATCAATATATCAACCAAACATCTCAACTATATCATTGCATAGATCATGTACGAAAGCAAGTGCATCAACCATAGATCAAGATATGACTCATCAATGATGTACAACATAACCACCTCATCAACTCATCAACTACATGTCCCAATATGTAGCTCAACCACATGCCAAATGCATGCACCAAGACATCCAACAAATATTCCTCTAACAATACATCATAACATATGCCAATGGAGCTCACATATGTACCAACTATGTACTACGACATATCTGCCTCAAAACAACAAGTATAATGCAACAACAATACCTCTAAACATGTACCAAGAGTGTCCCTCAATAGATCAATGATATATCTCTAGCTAGCATCACATCATCATGATATATCTCATAAACAAAGTGCCATATCTTCACTGACATAACCAACATTGTTCCTCAACATAAAATGTCTCAATCCACACTCTAGGGTTAGTACCATGCATCCAATATAGGCATCAAGCATATGCTTCAACACTCAACCACATATTGTCACCATATATTCATCAAACACACATAAGAATATGAAACCTAAAGAAAACCATCTCAAACCTTGCATAAACAAAGCTATATAATCAAACCATGATGCAACTCATATGTACACTCCTCTTCTTGAGGATTTTTCAACAGGTAAACGACATGTTCCATAGTTAGCTCGCATATGTATGTGACCTTTCTATAGGTCACCTCACGTATGTACACGACTTTTCCCATAGGAGCCCGCGTATGCTTCAAAAAATGTCAAGCTTGAGCTTGCCTCATGGATTCCATTATGTTCTCGTTGTTCAATCTTCTTCATCCACTTCTGAGAGTGTCTTGTTCTCTAAGTACAGGTTCTTTTAGCTTTCATCCTTTCAACCTTGTCTCTCTTCCATGCTCTTATTTCCATATCATTTGAATTAATCCTCATGGACTGTCTTCTTTTGTTCCAACAATCCTGGGATTTGTTGCCAAACCCACTGTAGATGTAGCATCTCATGGTGCGATAATGTGCAACAATGTGTCATGTCGGAACATATATAAATCCTAATCCTTGAGCTTTACTTTCTCGGTCTTCATATTTCTTGAAATAACTCAGAAGTCGGTTTTCAAATGTTTAAATCAAAATTACTTCTAGTCTTAATGCACGTATGATGATCACCGTCGATGAAATTCCTCAGATTGATCGGATGATCTCAAGCTATTTGGGGTTGTGGATCCACCTGATTATTAAAGTAACCAAATCACTAAAGGTCGCTTTGGATCTTCGTGCTTCGGGCATTTTTCCAGGTATTAACTTTAAAAGTCTCAATACTCGAAAAGTTTCTGAAGGATCCTAGTCATAGTACACGTGTGCCTTTCTGAGTCTTCCTTGGATTGACACTTGTCATCCATTTCCAATCTTTTTGGCCAAAGATTCATATGAATCTAAGTAACGCATGCCACCCCCTGGTTTTGACATGTCTCCTAAAATGACGTCACCCTCGATAAATCCTTATGGGTAATGGCCCTTCAGAATTATACTGACAAGATAAATTACAAATCCACGAAGCGACAAATTGTTGAAGTATTAAGTCTTAATCAGTTAAGGTAATCTCGTTTAAAAGATAGTTAATAACTTCACACTTCGGAAGTTTAGACGTTTATCATCCATCACATCTTGAATTATCCGAAGTCCGAACCTACGAAACATTTCAAACTTAAACGTGGTTAATTAAAGTTAAAAAAAGATTATCTTGTAATTAAATCTTTCACGGTTTCATGCTTCGGGAATTCTATCTCAAGCTACTATTAAAAATTCGGAAGTCCGAATACCCGAAAACACTTAAAGTTAAACATGATTAATTATGTTTTAAACTAGATTATCTTGTAATTAATCTCTTGTGAAATTGCAATTCGAAAATTTTCTAACATGTTTCATCCAAAATTCCTGATCACGAACCAACGATATTAATAACATTAATCATAAATCTACGATAATGATTCTAATGTGGATTGCATATCACCATCCACAACTTCTCATTAAGGTAAACAGATTTATCATTAGTAAAGGTATTATCAAATTAATACGCCTAAGGTGAATAAGAATGCTTGATTTTGAATTCCATTTTCATTCTCACAAAATAGCAAGTTTTAGCCAATTGAGAAGCTCACACATTCTCCTGTAGCAGGTAACCCAGTTCTAGTTTTTATCAATATCATGGCACCACGAAAGATGGCCAAAGCATCCAGTGAAAGAGAAAGCCCGAACACAAATGTTTTGTCAGACACCTCACCGAGAGCCATAGATACTGTAAGAACTTGGACACAAGTGTTCGATATTCTAGAGCACGAGCTGATAAACTACCCAGATGATTCAGGAGATGAAGTAACCGAAACTCATGCAACCAAGATCAGGGACATAACTCAGTCAGAGCTACACAAAATAGCAGCGAGGCCAAGGCTCATGTCGTATAATGACATGATAGGTTGGGCCTTGGAAACCGTTGACATTTCAACCAAGAGCATCTGCAATTCACAGAAGGTTGTTGTTGGGTCTTTTCGACCAGAGCATATACAAGTAATGTATAAATTGTCCCCCGTTTTCAAATATAATTACAACGTTGTATTCATAATGGATTTTGACAAAGAAGAGTGCACACAATATGAGGAAAACTACCCTGATTTGATCAAGGCCTGGTGGGGAAACCCTGAGAAATTTAGAGCAGACACTCATGGAATATACGCCACAACATCATTAGATGCCCATATGATTTATGTGGCTATGTTGTTATGTATACTCTTCAGGAAGAAGAGCTCCACTCACTTCATGTTGGCATGGGTACCAATTATGCATGAAGTGGCAGAGGGCTTCTCTTTCAACTGGGCCAAGATGTTGTCAGACAACCTGGCTAAGGAAATCACAAAGTACCAGTCTATGAAGTCCAAAGCACAACCTGACCCTTTCTATATGTCATCTTACATCATGGATTCCATCTGTTTTATGACTCCTTTCCCTCTGATGAGCTGGAGTTGGAACCTGACCAACATCAATCCTATCCATTTCTATCACTCCAAACTGTGGGAGGATAAAGATAGAGATTTCTTCTATGGAATCTGTCATTATGTAGTGGTGTCGATTCATATCTCCCTATACGGTTGCCCACCTCTCATAATTTTAGACAGAATCATGGCTAACCTGGGTAAAATAGCAGACTAGTATATTCAGGAAAAAATTTCCTACATCAGGGTTTTCAGGTGCTCAGTTCCCCTCCATGCACTCCCAATTTTTTTACCGGATCGGCTGGTATGTCGAGAAGTGGCATATCAAACCATGACAGGGGGCATCAACAAAGAATTGGAAGAGGCCCAGAAAAAGGTATGGTCAACCTTCCCTCTACAGGTTGGTATGTTTTCGTTGTTATATTTCAGCCATTCGAAAGTAGAGGTTGCGTCTCTAGAAGACGTCAAGTTAGTTGATATTGATTTTAAGAGACACGATCCATAGAAGATCATGGAAAATCGTCTGGCTCAATATAGTTTAAAGAAGTATGTGCATGAAATTTCCCCACAGGATGAAATATTCAGGGGATCTAGGTCATACGAGGAAGTGTTAAGCAGAGTCTGAACTCTGTCTCCAGATCAACTAGCCAGTTTCTACAATTTTCAAAAGCACAAAAAGATTAGTTTTCCAAAGGTATTATAGGGAGAATCAATAACACCTTTGTCTACACAAGAAGCTACACCTCAGGGTTTGGAGGAAGGAAGTTCTGACAAACAGATTTCTAAGGACAATCCGAAGAACATCGAAGTCTCAGTGTAGGAAGTGGAGACTTCATTATCAAACCCACCAGATACTCAAACAAAATATCATCTTGAAGCTTTTCTAAAAAAGGGATAGATACATCACCATCTACACCAGATAAACTAGCTACCGACACAACAGAGCAACGACCTTCCACATAGATAGGTAGCACCATTATTGCATTAACACCCTTGTAGTCGAGTTGTGGAAATCCCAGTTCTGAAGTCATCTTTATAGATGATCTTACCCTAATTTCAGCCGAAGAAATGCCTCCTTCTGACTTCTTTTTTGGCAAGAAGAGGAGGGCCATAGTAAAATGAGAAATGCGTTAGAAGGATGGTGCAATAGTTAAAATATAAAGAGTGTTGTATGATGGGCAGAATCTGGAAGATCTAGAATTCGCTAAGGAGATGGCAAGTTCATTAGGTGCCTTTGCCACGACCAATTAATGGTCAATAGAAAATCTAGTTGAGAAACTAAAGTAGAGAAACCTGTTGATAGGGAAGCTGCAAAACCAGATCAGGACTATGGAACAGGACATGAGAAATAAGATGAACAAGGAGTTTGAACAAGTTAGAGCCCATGAAAATCATCAGATCCAATAGCTAAAAGCTAACTTGGATGAGCTCTATCAAAATTCATAGGCCAATAGAGGATTGGTCGCTCAACATGAAGAATTAATCAAGCAACTTCAGACCAAGATAGACTTGACTGAAGGTACAACAATAGATATGGCATCTTTCCAAGCTCAAGCACTGGAAGTGCATGAAAAGATAGAATCATCCCAATTAGATCCTTTTACAAAAGTGGAAGCCATTCAAAATTGTTACCGGGTGGTAGACCTTTCCCTAAATAACATTCACATTAAAGAAAGAGAAGTGTGTTTAGCTCGGGATGCTTTTCAGGAGGTTATCTTATTAGTACCAAAATATGATGTATCATAAGTTCCTCGACTGACTCTGTCTGAGAAAACCAGAGGCGACATAATTTTGAAGGCCTGGGAATCAAATCTTGTCGAAAGAAAAAGATTGGCCAAGGAGGTACACGAAGCTTGTCTAGAAAAAATATCTTCACTAGAAAAAGGGATACTTGATGTTGAAGGAAATAGTATCTTTGAAGCCCTGGGGCAGATTGACATAGAAAAAAACCAACATAATTCTAGGACAAGCAAAGAAGAGGTCATGACAATCATTCAGCAAATGAAACAAATTGATCTTATCCAAATAAAAAAATGGATAGTAAACCCAAGCTTGCAGTTACAGGTCACATATTTGGGAGCAAAGAAGATACAGGAAAGGTTGCCTCAGGTAGAAAAGAATCTATACAATTTTTAGGCAAATGAAACAACTGAATCTCCTGGTTTGGTGGTACAGTTAGTGAGTAGATGCATCCAGTGTGTCGAATATGGGAAAGAAAACATGTATGGAAACAAGTAAGACAACATATACATACTACTCATATGGGTCAAGGTTAGATGCCAACTATTTCCAAGCTAAAATATGAAGAGAAGAAACGACTCTGCTAGCAGACGAAGAGACATAGGGGAAGGCCAATTGAACTTTTAAGTTTTGCATATTGTAATATTTAGTATTTTTAATTATGAGAAGTCCAACCATTTTGACTTGAGACCATTTTGTATAAATACATAGATTGAAGATTTATTTCCGACTGCTTCTTGCCAATTGTAATAGAGAAAACTCTCCTTACAGAGTATTAATACAAGTGCATACAGAGATTCCAAGTTTTGTCCAATCTAGGTTATGTGTTTCTTTGTTTTACATTTCCCAGCATTTCTTTATGTATTCCTTGATAAATGTTTGATTTCAATTTAGTACAACAACTATTGTAATCTTATTGTATCAGTGATTTATTAAGTAGGTAGTTTGTCCTCTGCATTTACTGTGAATAAATCAAGACATGCTTGTTGTGTAGATTCCTTCATTTTATACTTTATTCAAGGTTACACTATCTCTTTCTTATACTGCAAATAAGGTAGGACTCTTCAGTAATTGATGCCCTGCATTGTTTTACAGTTTTGTATCTTTCTCTCGCACCATTCAATATTATAATTTTGACTCAGACACGAAATATGACCTCTGTGCTATCAATATGTTAATTTCATTTAAGGAATTTTTCTCATATAACTAAGGTAGAAAAAGCACTTTAAAAACACACTCTTTTAAAAACTTTCCTAATGCCTGGCATTATCCTTTGAGCCTTAAGTTTAATTTTAGGACCAACATGTCCCACAAGGTTACATCTCCAACATATTATCATGTTATTGAATATTCTAACATATTTCCTTGCATAATGTGTGTAATCCAAAATTTTGTGACCATATTCATTACATTTGAAACAATGACCCTTGAAAAGATTTTCATACCTTTTATTTTGTGTCAACCTTGAAGGTGTCTCTCTTCTGAATTTTCTTTGAGGTATATGACTTGCTTCTTTATGTCTTCCTTGTTCTGATCTTCTGAAGGTTTCCTTTCTTTGTGTAGATGCTTGACTTGCAACCTTGCTTCCACCTTTTGAGAATGGAGGACTTACCTCATGATTCTTAGAAGTGATAGCTTCAAAGTGTGTAGCTTCCTTGTTGTATCCAAGACCTGATTTATCATTTGGTGATATTTGACTATCCAAGATTTCATCCAGGATTGTTGAGCTGCTCATGAACCTTTTTTCCTTCTCTTATTTCCTTTTGAGATTAACAACTTATGCTTCAACTTATGACATGATTCTTCCTTTTCATTTACTTGATTCTTCAATAGTTCCTCTATCATTTTGGCTTCTTCAATTTGTGTCTTTAGATTGACATTGACTTCAAGGATTTTGCTAAGATCATCATCTACCTTCTTCTTTTCTTCTACTTGACTAATTATTTCATTCTTTAGTCTTTTGATCTCTTCTTCTTTTTCTTCTAATCGAGTCTTTTTACTTTCTTCTTGTTATTTGAGCATTTGTTTTAATGCCAAGGTATCTCTTGGGTGCTCTTCTAGGATTTCCTTAGTGTATTTTTCTAGATACTCAAAATAAGTTGAACTATTTCCTATTTCATAGCTAACATCGTCCAACTCAGATAAAACTTTATCTTTAAGCTTCAACAAATCTTCCTCTTCATCTATAAGTTAACTGTCAATTGATTCTACACAAACTGCTTCTATATTTTATTCTTCATTTGTGGAAGAGCATTCAACATCATCACACTTAGAATTATTGCAAACAAAGGATTTTGTAGAGTCTTTACCTTCATTGTCCTTGATTATATTGTCTTATTTGTCTTGATATACCTTCTCTAGCTTCAACCATAGGTCCTTGGTGGAGGTACGTTTTCCTATGCTTTCCTTAACATGACCTGAGAGTCCATTCAAGATGATATTGAATGCTACTGCATTGTTCTTCTTTGCTTCCTTTGGGCTTCACCTTTTTTCTGATTCTTTGAGCGAACTGATCCACCAACAATTTTGTTCCAAACACCTACTCCTTTTTCCTTCAAATACCCTTTCATCTCTATTCTCCATGCCGAGTAATATGTCTCATCAAAGAGGGGAACTTCACCTTCTTGTTCATCCATTTGTGTGTCCATGGATCTCGTTCAATCTTGTAAGGCTTATGATGAAGGCATGCTCTTATACCAATTCTTGGACACATCGATCACACTAAGAGGGGGGGGGGTGAATCAGTGTGAGGGATACCTTACACTTCTCACAAAAATTTAGTTAGAAATCACCATTAACAACATCATTACTTATTACTTCCATTCATACTTAGTTTCTTGCATGTAAATATATCTCGATGACATACATTAACAATAAATAGCTATGCACCATCACAATAAAGAACACAAGGGACACCAGATATATGTATAAGTGTATTTTGTATTACA
>ML776925.1:1091741-1110227 GCA_009831015.1 Picea engelmannii
CCGTGAGAAATTATGTGACTTTCCACATATCAACGAAAACGACATGACATATACTATCCATATGGAATAACTTCTCTAGAAAATTCACTAATCTTCATTAAATTATTCCTTAATCAAACTTGGTTTCCCTAACCACACTACTCGACTACTCAACCACCTAAGCATTTGGACTTCACAAAGCGTCTTCCCGTGAGGGATTTCACCATAAGGGGACCACTTTGAGAACTTTCTCCAAGAGCGTCTTTCTGTGAGGGATTTTACCATAAGTGGACCATTTTGGGGTTATCCATTTGGTTCTTCCTATCAATCATGACATGACATCAATTATATAACTGTTGATTTATTGAGTTGGTTGTCATTGATGTCAACCCTTATTCCGGTAGCAAATTCTGGTAGCACAAAGGTTTGGGTAATGGAACCAAGTTTGTTTCATGGATAATGGAATGAGTTTTGATATATTTGCAAGAAATAATATTCTATATGGATAGTACATGTCATTTCATTTCCATTGGTATGTGGAACGTCACATAACTCCTCACGGTTAGAGAGTTATGGCCATGTGAAGTTGGAGAAGCCTCATGAGTCATCTAGAAGCCCCAAAAGCTCAAAGTAGTCAAAGTGGTTGCAAAGAAGAAAGTATTTAAATAATAAATTGAAGTGATGAGTGTACTATAATTCAAAATGGATACAAAATAAATTATTTAAATAATAAATTTAATGGATAAATTACTAAATGAACAAGTGGTTAGAAGTGGGTTAGCCCTAAAATAAGGAAAGTGGGTTAAGATGGTTAGAAGGTAATTTAAATAATAAAGTGAAGTGATGAGTGTACTATAAGTCAAAATGTATACAAAAGAAATTATTTAAATGATAAAGTTAATGTAGAAATTACTAAGTGGAAAAGTGGTTAGAAGTGGGTTAGCCCTAAAATAAGGAAAGTGAGTTAAGATGGTTAGAAGGTAACCCCTTGAGCAAGCTACATGAAAGTATAAATAAGAGGCAAGGGTCTCTAATTTTTAATCACACTTAAACATATTGAATATATACAAGTGACTAAAGTAACCAAAGGATATCTAAGCCAAATTTCAAATGAAAGGTGAAATAAAGAAGGCCGAAATTCAAGGGAGGATAAAATTTTTTTATGATGCTTTCTAAGGTATGTTATTTACAGGTCATCTCACCATTTTTGCAATAACTTTTTTTCTAGAATGATCCGGACAGTGAAATTGGGAAACCGTTGAGGAAACATATCCAAGTAGTTGTGATAAACATTTCCGCTTGTGGGTCATTGTATTTTTGGAGTTACACTCCATGGAATATAGGGTTTGTGGCTAGTCCTGAAACTAGTCTCAAACAAGTGTTTCGGGTAAAAACGTCATAACTTCTACATAATAGATGTAAATTCAGTAAGACCAAATGTATTGGTTAGAGTACAGTATGTAGTATGATGCGTACCATTTTCATATCCATACAATAAATATTTTGTGCGGGGAACTCTCTACAAGTTCGATCTCTGGAACAAGCCAGAATTCAACAAGGTATGTCATTTTTGCTATAACTCCTTTTTTGAGAAGTTCCAAGTAGTGAAACCTGGAGGAATTGCATAAAAGACACTGAAGAACATTGTGTATCATTTTCATATCTTTATTCATTAGAGGTACATAGTTATGATTATTGCAAGTTAGGGTCGTTGACTAATCCAAAATTAGTCATGTGAGACTAAAGCAAAGTTTGATGAAAATGCTAGTCTCTTGTTGTTAAATTTAAGGAATTTTTGCAGGTATGTGATCATATATACCAGGCCTATTATAGAGTTACAAATCAAATTTGGATGATGAAATTGATGAGGGCTTTTGGTTTAGGTACATGTTGGGTACATGGTTGAGACAAGTAGTTGATGAGTTAACACATACATGAGGTGTATAGTTGATGATGTTGGTACATCTTGATGAGTCATAGTTTATGTGTATTTGATACATGATTGGTACATATTTGGTGCATGGTTGATGAACACATTGATGGTACAGGTTGAGGTACAAGTTGGTGCATGGTTGATGCACTTGTTTATGGTATATGTTGATTACATGTTGTTTGGATAGGTTATTGTGATAGGTTATTTGTACAAGTTTGGTGCATGGTTGATGTATTTGTTTATGGTACAGGTTGAGGTACAGGTTGATGTATGTTACATGTTGGCACAAGTTATTGGTACAAGTTGTTACAGGTTGATTAGTACATGTTTTCTAACATTATACCTCACATTGATAGTGTGACAGTGGTTTCATCATTCTACTTCTACGTTAGGGTGGTTGGACGGGGAAATGACAGGTAGTTGTAGCCACCTTCCGGTTGTAGTTGGAGAACATAGGGGGTTGTATCCTCCTTCTGGTTGTATCCAGAGAATTGCAGAGTTGGAGCTTCCCTCAAGTTGTAGCCTCAGAAACTAGGGGGTTGTAGCCTCCTCCTAGTTGTAGCTAGAGAATTGGGGAGTTGGAGCTTCCTTTAGGTTGTAGCATGAGAAAATAGGGGTTTGGAGCCTTCTTCCAGTTGCAACTGGAAAACAAAGGAAGTTGGTGCTTCCAATGAATGTAATTCTTAAATACATATAAGAAAAAACATTATGTGGTTTTCTCCCGCTTTGAGTTTCCATGTAAAAACACTAATGTATTGTGTATGTGTATGATTGTTCATTTGTTCATTGTTTATTTACTCTACAATTGTTGGATGATAATTCTACATTGATATAACACTTGGATTTTGTGGTTTAAAAGGAAAATTTCTCTATTACTGATCCACCTCCCCCCCCCCCTCTCTCAGTAATCCAACAATAACTCCCTTTAATATCAACACATCATTATGACACCACTTGAAATCAACCCTTTGACAACAATTACATCAATGAACATATAACCAATAATCAATATATCAATGATACAAACACATCACTATGACAATACTTGACATCAACCCTTTGACATCAATGACAACATAGTACAATATATTATTTTAATAGGATTTCATTTACCTAAAGGTCATCAATACCAAGTTTTCACTTTTCTTGTACATTTATTATTATCCATGGGGAACTTTACGATAAGTCTCAAGTATTATAAGCTTATTTTTATAAAGGAAAGAATTGCTGACATTCTTTACTTTGAATCCCTCCCACACCCTCCACATATTAAATCCTCTACTTTGGTAGATAAAGTTAAACTAGTGTGGTCAAATTCAATCGGTATCACATCCAGTACTTCAAGCTAAAAAAAAACCTCCTGTACCACCCGACTCTTTTCACCCAATTGCTGAAAGAAATCCTCCAAATATATTTATCAAAAGGGTGGGAATAAGAGAGTTGAAAGAACATATATATGGAAAGTGTATGCAAACCTGTCAGGGTACTGAACATGCTCGTTGGAAGCGGGTAAATGCACACATGGTACTAAGGCAACTTCATCAGGGTATTGAACAGGCATGTTGGCAGCGAAGCAATGTCGGAAAAAGAGGTAATTTTATAAGAGATCCACACTAACCTTCAATTACATCCTAGTTATTTTTATTGTTCATTAGTAGAGATGTAATTGAAATCTAATAAGCATTCCCTATTTTTGGATTCATTGCCCTTGAATTAGGTATTCAAGTACTTTCATCTTTAAAAGCTTATTTTGCTTTGAATTTGTTTTATCTGGGACATTTGAGAATGGTGTAAAATACGAGAAAATTTTGAAGACTTTCATTTTGATCTTTGGTAAATTTAGCCCTATCATCTTAACTAGAGAAAATTTGTGTTTATTATCAATAATAAAATTTGGACTCCCTTTTATTTATTTATTTTATTTTATTTTTCATTTTGCTTCAATTTTCTTTGTAAATATGTTGTGTATTATGGTTTGATTGAGCATCAATGTGTTTGAAATGTTTGGAATTGAGTATTGTTGCATATTTTGACCTCTCTTTTTTTTTTATTGATTGTCGTTTTTTATTCTTTTGAATTTCATGAATTCAAACATGAAATTCAAAAGACAATTTCAAAAATCCTACATATGGAAAACTGATTATAAGTCGATTGCATCGTTTTTCTTATGTCGTTGTGATGATGATCTTGATTGTGGGGTGAAGTTCATTGATGTTATATCACATTGTTCCATAGTGGTCTTGAACACATTGTTTGCATACATGTACATAGTTAGAATTTACTCGAGCCATAGTATTTGGAAAACTATTAAATGTTTATTTTATTCATATTAAGCCTTGTCATTTTCATTATCTTTACCTTTGGATAAAAGATTAAAAAAAAAAAGTTTTATTCCTTATTGAAACTTAATTCATTTTTGTTAATATCCTATTTCAGGGTTAAACACATGCTCGAGGTATCAAAGCAGAGCAATACCATGTATTGTTTATTGCAAACAAACTTATGAATAACACATATATGGTTTAAACATAGCGCTCATATCATTAACATGACTGGTGTATTCGACTTATGGCACGATTTGAGTGAGTTTACGTTTCAACGTTTGGATTGCCATATGACAATTTAATGAATATTGTCTCTGCTCCACGTACTAGGCGAGGACAACCTCCCATGTCTCACCATTACTACCCATCAATGTGCACATCAACACACAGAGAAGAGTTATGGTTATTTCAGGCATGATTTAATTTGGGGGATTTTCGAAGGGTTTTTATTTTTTTACTGTGAGTGAGGGTTTTCATGTTTTTTTTTTATGCATTCAAATATTCACCATGGAATTACATTTTGAGAGCTGCCCTAAATAATAGTGAGTGTATTTTGATGGATTTAATTTCTAGATGCGAGCAGCAGGTCCCAGATTTGTTAAAACAAAAGAGGATCGATTTTTTGTGCTTGGTTTCAATCAGGCGTAATCATAAATGAGACACTAATTTCAGGCTCCATTTCTGACCTAATTAAGACGGAACTGAGAAATATAAAACATGGGTTTTTCTCAGAACAAACCCAATTAGTTGAATCGCGTGAAGTTTCAGAAATACATGCACAATTTGGGAGAAAATCGCGATTCTCTAGAGGCATATTTTCAGGTTGCAGCTGGTAACGCCCAGAACTAGTAAAGGCTAATGAAGATTGCCATCCAATGCTCCAAAAGATTGGCATCCTTTTTTCGAAAGAATGACTGGTACATTTTCTTGACAATATTTCATGGCCATAACCTATAATTTGCCAGAGTTTTTATGCTTAGTTTCAATGAGGAAATCTGTGATTTGGGTATTTCGAATTTTAGAGATATGTTTTTATTTCTCTCTATTTGCATCCTTATCTTTGTTTATGATTGAAGAGCAAATCTGGATTTGACATTTTATGTTCTGTTCTATCATTGTGTGGCTTTATTTTGGGTAGGAAACTCAACCTGATATAAAAACATTTTTTTATTTTCATGGGTTTATTTCCATAAACAAATTTTCTGAGTTTGAATCTGTAACTGGTTGCGCCCAACTTGTTTCACAAGATTATGAAGTTAGAAAATTTGTTGTTGGTGGTTTTCTCAACGATGAGAAGCAAGAAAAACATATTAAAATTAAACAACATTCAAGAAAAATCTCAGGAACAGTTAGAAATAAATCTAGCAGATTTTCAAATGCTAAATCTCTCATTACAGTCTTGAATGACAAACGTGAAAATACTAATCTGAATCTTCACATCAAATCAGTCCCAGATTTAAAGAACGAGACTGTATATACTCAGGAAGAAAATCTTGAAGACACTACTGTATTGAAGTGATCTTTATTTCTGTAGTATTTCATAGGACTGTGTAAGAACAAATTTATATGAAACTAATATCAAGTTTTTATGTCCATGCACTATTGTACGACGTGAAAGCTTGTTATCATTTCTTTAATTTAGTTTTGTTTTAAATTATGTTCTCAGTGATATACTTATAAGTGTTATTAACATTTTTGTTAATTATATTTATTTTATACTAGAGTAAGTTTTGTTTAAAGTTATCTTTAGCAAAACTAAATCAATATGATTTAGATTAGAATTAATAATGAGTTCATGGAGACATGATAGTGAAAACTATGAACTATTTATTGGTTTAGCACGATCTTGTTTTGCATTATTTTATCTTGAGTTGAGTGAACTACTTTTTTAACTCAATATAAATCATATATTGGATTTATTGTACATTATTGGATCTATATATATGCATGCATGACATTTTTTAGTAACTCTTTACTAAAATAATTTCATTGCATATTTGCTTTAATAACTTGTTAGTCATTGAACTACTTTGATGATTTACACGTGCTTCTTAATATTATATTCAATATCATTCATTTTCTCTTTTTTTATTAGATATTCTTGCTCTTAATTAGGAGTAAGGTTATCCTTCTCCTAGTTAAGATAGGGTTTTTTTTTATTTACTTGCATCATACATTAGATATGCATTTGCATAATTTCTTTTTCATTTCTCGAAGTCTCCTTTTGAAGGAGCAAAATCCAGTGTGGCTTTGTTGAGCCCTTATTTCAGCAAAGGATTTCCTTCTTCAAGCAATTGTAAGAAGGGAATTCATTTTCTTTTATCTGTCGATAAAAGTAAATAAAAGGACACCTTAGCATACATAATATTGTATATATATTTGTATATATATATAATAGTCCATATTAGATTAACATTAGATTAGGATAGTCTTAGGACAAGGGTATCTGGAGACCCATAGAACTAGTCAGATTCACCACTTCAATGGATACGGGTCTAATTGGGACCCTGCGGGTGATCTCCCCCAATGTTGATTATGATCATTTATGGCCATCAACACAACCACATATTTCTTCCCATTATGGACATCAATAAGATTTTACCCAACAAAAAATGGGATTCCACATAAAAAGCTTCACAATTTTACATGTGCTAGCACACATTTACACAATATGGTGTAAGATCTCTTTGTAATGGAAATCATTAATGTGCATGCACATCCTTGAAACCACAACTTAGGTTATTTTATACTTTCAATCGTCAACAAACAATGGTGCATTCTCCCACATGAACTTTGGCTTGACCATGAAGAAATCGTTAAATCACAACAAGAAGTTATTGAGGTTCAAACATAGGGCTATAGGTGATTATAATGGTAGAGAAATTAATTAATTTTTACTAGCGAATTAGAAAAATAAATTGAAGCAACTCACTATGGTTAATTAATCAAAAATTCCTTTAGTGAGATATAATTAGAAGCCATAATGCTAGAAAAGGAAATGGAAGAAGGAAGATAACTCACTTGGAACGCATTGTTGTAGATGATGAATCTCTTTGCACTGAAGTGTAGAGTTGTGATCATAGTCCTCAAATAGTGAGTATTGTGACCCAATTCTCCCAATATCATTAATAAAACCTATATGACTATTAATCTAAGATGGAGCAAACACAATCTACTAGTCATACATATGCTCAAAAATAACATTCCAAGAAGTAACCGATGCACATATAATCCACCAAGACAATTTTTCTTATTAGTTCATCATGCTCATTGTATTATTCCAATACCTAAAAAAAATCTTAGTGTTCAAGAGACCAAAGTTCAATATTTTCCTAAGCAATGGAACCACAATAGTGTATTCATTGTCCCAACTTATAGAAATAAACAATAGTGACCAAAAATAAATAGAATCAAAGGAGGAGGCCTATTGTCCAAAGAAAATAAATCATGTCAATCATAATGGACTTATCAACCACATATTTCTTCCCATTAGGAACATTAATAGGGTTTTACCCAACAAAAAGTGGGATTGCACATTACAAACTTCAAAATTTTACATGTGCTAGCACACATTTACACAATATGGTGTAAGATCTCTTTGTAATGGAAATCATTAATGTGCATGCACATCCTCAAAACCACAACTTAGGTGATTTTATACTTTCAATCATCAACAAACAATGGTGCATTCTCCCATATGAACTTTGGCATGATCATGAAGAAATAGCTAAATCACAACAAGAAGTGATTGAGGTTCAAACCTAGGGATATAGGTGATTATAATAGTAGATCAATTAATTAAGATTTACCAGGAAATTGAAGCAACTCGCTATGGTTATTTAATCAAAATCTCTTTTAGTGAGATATAATTAGAAGCCATAATGCTATAAATGGAAATGGAAGAAGGAAGATAACTCACTTGGAACATTTTTTTGTAGATGATGAAGATATTTTCACTAAAGTGTAGACTTGTGATCACAGTCCTCTAATATTGATCCATGTCCAAAATGAATTGCACACTAGATCTACTTCCCTTACCCTAGTCCTCATCCAAGTCTACATCTGAATCATCTAGTTCAAAATCAACGTTGAAAGGATTGGCCATATCAACATCATCATCATCAAAGAAATTTTCGATAATATCATTGTCAATATGATTGTCGAGAACATTTTCATCTACATTTGGATCAACTTCTTCAACTTAACATTTGATGGTACATCTAGCTCGTGCTCCTGATCTGTAAATTCTTCTTCTTATTCAATATGATCTTCTTTTGGTACATTATACTTTACATGACTTTCTCTTGGATCATATCTAATAACATACGACCAACCTGCTTTACCTGGAACCTATAAATAAAATACTTTCTCACATTGGCTTGTAAGAGCATACGTTTTTGTACCCGGCTCAAACGTATGTGTATTAAACATGGTAAATTATTTACTATTAAATTCCATCAGTATGTTACATACAAAAAAAGTGTGTTATCCCTGGGACATCTTGAATTTCCCATGTAAGTATTTTGTGGAATTGAAATATCCTTTTCCCTATTGGTCTAGAGATGTCATACATAGTGATTCCAGGTCATAACTTTACTACTTCGTCGACAAGAGGATCAATATATACATTCATATCTTTGACTTGGTACTTCCCTAATTGGGTGAAAGTACACATAATTACTAGCTTGTATATATATAAGTAATTATGCAACGAATAACAAAAATGAAATACAATGTTAAAAAAAAATTGTAAACAAATACCTGGAACAATCATTGCCAACATTGTGTGCTCCCTCTTTATTGACATCCAAGGAGGAAGGTTATTGTTTATAACAAAAATAGGCCACACTGAGTAAATAGACCTGATCTCACCAAAGGATTGACACCGTCAACTGCCAATGAAAGCCTAACATTACGAGGCTCTTCTTTAAACATTGACCATCTTTCTTCAATGTTCCTAAATGTAGAACCATATGTAGGCAGCCTAACAACACCATATTCACTTCTGTGAAGTGCATGGCAATCCATAAATTGTGCAATGCTTTTCCACCTAAATAATCGTTGCAAACGTGGAATTATCAGAATATGACGAAGAACCTTGTGAGACACCTTTTTTGTTACTTGATCGGTTCAATATCTACTGATTTAACATTGCAAGCATTTCGTTTCCAATGTGTATTGTCTATAATATATAATATGATCATTTTGACATGCATCAATAGCCTGATACTCCATTCCAATATCTTTCATAATGGCACACATCTGTTGGTATGTGTGAGGTAAATTATTTGATGGTGGTAAGAAAAATTTACTTAACAATCTACATCATAAAAACAAACTAGTTAATGTAAATAATAGTAATAAAAAATATTGGATCTGTAATTTACACATTAATTGACACTAAAAATAGAGAAAAATAAAGTTGACCTTTACGTACAATATGTGACGAATTATATTACGTACCTTAGGATCTCTGTGAGACAAGTGTTTGACAAACCAGTCAAGACCTTCAAGTTCACCAACAACATTATAACAGATAGAATATTTGTTCTTGAGCCTTCATAAAGGGGTTGATCTTCCTTCTCAAGAAAAAGTACATCATAAATATCATCATTGTTTTCCTCATCAATAGGAGAAAAGATGTCTTGGATCAATCTATTTGTCCCATCATCCGACTCAACAATGTTATTGGTGTCATATTCTTCCATAGGATTGACGTGATCTTCAATATTCATACCGTCTTCCACATCTTGTACAATAATATTTCTACTAGTACTTAGAAGATATTTATTCGGCGACAAACACCTAGGAGGATTTTTCTTTACAATTACAAACAATCAATAAAATTAATGTATATAACAAAAATTAAAACATATTTTTTTATATAAATAGAATCAATATAAAGACATATATAATGAATAACTTACCATGGGATGAAATGTATACCCCTCTTCATAATTCCCATATGTAAAACAATGTTTTTCAATTGTTTCCCTTACAACTCTTTTTCTTTTCAAGACCCTACATTCATATCAAGGGAAATAACATTTCCCATCAATACTGACCAGTGCCTCCCATGCATCCTTTAACCTAGCAACCGTCCTGTCACTCTCTTCAGGTGTTGGCATTGGGATTTCTTATATTAATTACAAAAAAATTCATTGAAGCAATATAAGTACATTAATATATGAATTATATACTCTAATTAAGGTACACATGTCAATTTTCGTCATAGATTTATTAAATGTTTATAACAATAATCAACAGATCAAAACCATACATTTTTACCACATAAGTTCCAAAGCTTCAGATAAGCAAGTAATAAATCAAACAATAAAAGAGAACTACACCAATACAAATTGTATAATAATTAATTGTAATTGAGTAGACATGTTCATACCTATATATTTCCGAGGGAAATATTTGTTTCTCCAAATGAAAGAGGGTCTAAGGGTTAGAGATCCAATTTTGGTATTTAAAAAAGAGACAAGTAATATTAAAAATTTGTAACCTTCAAAGTACAAAATTAGAACTTATATGTAGATTATGAATCGGATTTGAGGAAAATCGGACATAGAAAAAATACCAATAAATCATGCAACGAACAATGACCATAATAATATTTTATAACCATCTCACCTACAAGAAAATTGTCAAAAACACTAACCTTTGTCGATCTCTCGACGAATGTTGAATTTTTCAAATTTGACCAAGTCAGTGAAGTCAATGACCGTTAAACCATTTTCAAATGGTCAATTGGCATCCCCTATGTGCATCGATAGATCGACAAGCCATATTATCGTCGATCGATCGACGAACAATCCTCTATGCTTGTTGAATGTTCGACGAAGGTATAGTCTCGTCAAAATTACGACGTTATCGAGGCACCCAAGAAAAAAAAATATTAAAATTAGAATAATTTACAACGATATGATTCAATTTATCCTTATTGTCGAATTTTTTTGTAGAATTTTGAACCCATATGTAGTAGTGCCAGGATTCCTTTCGAGGGCTAGATCTCTGACCAACGATCGATATCTTCCCTTTTTCCAAATCAACAACTATTTTTCTTTGGGGTTTGAATAAGGGTTGTCAAGAAGGTTAAAGTAGTTTTGAGGACTTATAAATCTGACGGTCCTTCCGAAATTTCTTTGCTAGAGTTTCAATCGGTTTCGTTGGGCTCACAAACCACTCTGCAATAGACTAGGAGTACTCTACTCCAAAATCCCAAATGAATAAATTGCATCCTTCAAGATTTCCATTTAAAAACAAGGGAAATCACTAGGTTAATGGATGTTCTAGGAATTAACAGTTCTGCAAGGATTTAGCTCATTTTCCTCAAGATACTAAACCACTTCCCCAACAACCAGGAATGCTCTGCCCAAACACCCAAGTGAAGGTTTTGTATCTTACAAGATTTCCATTCAAAGGGGTAGGGAAATTACAATAATATTGACTTGTGATGGCCTTCCTCATCCATTCATTCACAGTTAACAAAATTAGCAATAAAGGAAGATTAATTTAGTCCACTTTACTCTGGTATTCAACAATCATTCATTAACCATAACCTCAACATGAATACGAAATAGTCTATCAATGTTATAATCATTCAACAAACATTACAAGAAAAATCACTTATCTATTTAGTAATGATTCCAACCAGCTAACTGACTGAGGAGAAATTCCTTTCCACCCAATCGTAGTCTATGATGAACTATTCTTTTCTACAACATGCCACCCCCATGCTAGGCCATGATACCACTAGGGTACTATCTCAGTTGACTGTCAAATCAAGAAATGGTTTAAGAAGGTTACTCTCCTTCACTCCACTAGAAACAACATAAGTTTCACTCTTCCCATTGATCTCAGAACCTCCATGAGTTTATTAGGTACCTTCCCAAATAGATTTCCTCTGCACAAGGGATCCCCTTTTTTGCTATACAATCCCTCGGTGACCTCCCCTTACCAATGTCTATTTCTTTCTAGTAAGCACCAAGTCGTAGTCCTCTATTTCTCCATTCTATATATGGGTCTTCTCTATTCCAAGGTGACCAATAAACTCTTGGGAAAGTTTCCTATTTTCTTCATAAAAACTTCCCAAATCTTCTCTACTACTCAAAGCCATGCATGTGATCTTCTCTTCTCACTGCACCATCTAAGTGTGAGTTTGCAACTCACTCATTTCACAATAATTATATGTTCCTATGTATGAGTCCCATCTTCTCTCATCCACGCTCTAGTTCTCTTCTAATTCACAAGTTGTTGATGTTGTCTCTTGCGCATCATCTTGTTCTTTTTCTATTCATCTGTTGTGTTTTTTTTCCACCTTTGGTCTCTTCTTCCTCCCTATCCTCGAGATCCCTGATGACTTTTTTCAGAAGAAAACCTATCGTGTTAGGCTTCTAAATTGAAGGGGAAATTCTTGTGCATCCTTCTATATAGAGTCTCAATCGACCTTTTCCTCCTACAAGTACCAAATCAGTGAGAAGTTATAGATTCTCAACCACCCAATCTTGATCACCATAAACAAGCTCTGTGGTTCCATGTAGTCCAAGTATGTTGGGTAGGTAGTGTATTCAATTCATGCAGGTGTAGGCTGGATTGTTGAGCAAGATTCCTATTTTCCTCATTGAAACTTCCTAGTTCCACCTCACCAGCCTCACATGTGGTATCATAGCCAATACTCAAGGATTCCTTCCGAGTCAGTTTTCTAGTGTGTTTTTCATCAATCATAAGAATAATTACATGCTTCCTAAATCACAATACATAACGTCTTAGCATAACTACAGTCATGGGGGAAAATGGGGTGTTACATTCCCCTTACCCTTAAAGAAACATTGTCCTAGGTGTTTAAAACACCATATATACAATTTATACAAGAAACAAAAATGGGTATTCCAGTCTCATGGAATATTCCAATTCCCATGTGGCCTTATATGCTCCAAAGTGCTTCCATTGCACCTTGACCTACATGATGACTCAGTTCCATAGCAATATTTCTCTCATGTCCAGGATGCGTCGAGGTTCGGGATGGAATTCTCCATTTGGTTCCACCTGTATCATATTCCAATCAATAACATGATTAGAATCATGAACATACTTCTTTAATCAAGATACATGGAACACATTGTGAGATCTAATAGTAGGTGGAAGGGCAAGTCTATATGCTATTGGTCCCACTCTTTCCAAAACTTCAAACTCTCCACAATAGTGGGGTGCTAACTTAGCACAAGTTCCCATCCTTGGGGAGCTCCTTTTGGGTTTTACCATGTGATACACATGATATCCTACCTTAAACCTATTATGAGTTCTCTTTCTATTTGCATATCTCTTCTGCCTATCATGGGCTACTTTCAAATTCTTCCTTACTCTGATCATTGCTTGCTCTATTTCCTTTAGCAAGTTTTGTCCAAGCATTATCCTTTCCACTGGACTATCCCAACTAATTGGAACTCTACACTTTCCACCATACAGTGCCTCGAATGGACTCATCTTCAATGATTCCTAATAACCATTGTTTTAGTAAAAATCTACCAGGGGTAGATATTCTTCCCATTGTTTGGCTTGATGCATGACATGCATCTTTAACATGTACTATATTAATTTATTCACTCTTTCGGTCTGACCATCTATTTTAGGATGGTAGGTTGTGCGGAATGCTAGCTGCATTCCCAAACATGCAAACAAGTCTTTCCAAAAATTCAAAGTGAACTTCACATCTTTGTCTAAAATTATGGTCTCGGGCAGACCATTCAATCTGAAAATCTATTTCATAAACATGTCAGCAACATCTATAGCTTTAAAAGTGAATTTGATGGGAATAAAGTGAGATTCCTTGCTCAATTTATTCACTACTACCATGATTGCATCATGTTGCCTAATTTTCTTTGGAAAACCAATAATACAATCCATGGAGATTGTCTCTCATTTCCATTTTTGGATTTGCAATGGTTGCAACAGTCCTACAAGGTGCTTGTGTTCAACTTTGACTTGTTGACACTCCAAACACTTGGAAATATACTGAAAAAATGTTTTTCTTCATTATTGGCCAATAATACAATTCCCTTACTGTTGTTATCATTTTCTGATAACCAGGATGACCCGCATAAGGTTTCCTATGAAATTCATCTAAAATAAGATGCTTTATGTAACGACCCTCCTTGTTATGACAACAACTCTGATAACAGGTACAAAATTTTTGTTTTAAATGTGTGTGCACGTGTAGAAGTAATAGACACACTTGACTCTACGTCGCCACCCGACAACCAACAAGACGCCACCACGAAGATTACCACAAGAAGACAAGGGCACACAACAAGTAGCTGCAAGCAATGAATGACCCAAGACCTAAGACGCACACAAGTACTGCAACAATGATGACCAAGGACATAAGGCGCACTACGCAAACATTCACGACATACTGGGTTATGCACAGTACGAGCACAGAGGGAAGAATCCATAGTAGTAGGTCTTACTATTTCTGCACAGGAAAGCAGGGCATTTAATCTTAGTTCTCTGCTCCAGAGAGAGAGAAGGTCAGATAGGCTCCTGGCCAACTGCTTAGGCAGAAACTAGTAATCCCCTCAGGTGTGTCGCAAGAGTGGAAACCCTGCCTTTAAAGGGCCCGAGACTCTTGATACGACACTGGATTCTTTACACCGAAAGTAATCACGCACATAGACTCACATACTAAGGTTACATGGAGGTGTCTACATCCCGCCCGACACAAGCAGCCCACACAATGCCAGACAACCAAGTACTACAAATCAAAGGGCCACAACGACCTCTACGGAAATTTCTGCTGAGTGGAAATTTCGTTAATAAATCTATTAACGCACGCAAAGATTGAAATCCATCATTCATTAAAACATTGGTTGACGCAAGTAAGGAGTGTTAATCCGGCATACATTAGTACATCAACGAATCTAGCAGGGTTGCTAATCCATCATATAGCAACATAAGAGAAGGTGCAAGGTAAACGACTTATTTTTGTGGCATAAGGAAATACAATCCTATACATAAATTCACACATCGCCGAGAGTTGAGGCGTAAGAGTATCATAATTTAATTCATTGCACAAGGATCTAGGGTCTAACAATCATTCACCACACCACAATTCATTACGCGCAAGTAATCTAAAATATTCAACTAACATTAATGACCAAAACATTTGCGCAAGAAGTTAGGGATCCCAAACATCATATAATACATGTAAACGAGTGCGCGCAAGGATTCTAAACTCAACATGTCCTATATCCCATGATAGAATTGAGGGCGAGCTCTCAAATGAACGAGCAATGATTACATAGTATTATTCTAATCCACAAGTTACCTTTCCAATTTATTTCATCACCACTAGATTTGTTCTTCCAACCCTATCACGACTAAGTTGTCATTGTATCAGGTCTTATATATAAGGTTGGAGAGAAGTAGTTACATTAAACTCCCTTTGTCAATACACATTCAAAAGAACTTTAATTAATGAACCTTAACATGGAAACTTAGCTACATAAACAATAGGTTACCTTCTTTAGTTTATTACTTCCCATCATGAATGTCACGATCCAAGAAGCATTCATCAATTATGAATTACACTATCTAAATACTAAATTTATTTTACACCACCAAACATTTAGCTACAATCACATTACCAATTTAGATGACAGTACATTAACATCTCTTTATAAGGCAGTCCATTACTTTCACTAGAATATATAAATATCAAGGTTTTAGGAACGGGAAGCAGAACTATTCCTTTAACAATCATCTCACCAGACAGCTGTATTAACCATGTGCATTCAATGGAATATCATAATTGTCCAGATTTAAGAAAAGACGAGCAGATATGTTTCAGTAATAATAATATTATAACTAAGACAGTTGCAATTGTCTCCCCACTCCTTACGCTATTGGGTTTAACTGATTAATTCAACCATCACAACACAGTCAGAGCTAATTTTGCTACCAATTAAGTAAATCAGGGGCGATGAAGCCGGCGCTAAGACTGTGTTATCTGGATTAGCTCCAGTAAAATAGTAAAATGTCGTTTCTCCATATAGATTTCTCATTTTGAAGATTCGTAGGATTTTTAAAATCAATTATACTTTGCTATCGCCTTCCTCTATAAATTTATTTATGAAATGAACAACTTTATCTCATTTGTACGTGTTGGATGATTCAATGGGCATATTGGAACATGTGGTGGGAAACAAGAAACGAAACTTGACAAAAACCTAAATGTGGATGTTGAGAAACAAAGGCTAACAAAGCTCTTGAAAAAAAAAAGTTGTGAAGTTTAGAAATAGGAAGGAAGAATCCCTTCAAACCTTAACACTAACAAGTGTCCATGTTCTGATTAGATCAGAACCAGACACTACATTTTTATTTGTGATTGACATAAGATGGAGTGTTGTGGGATCTTGAAAAGTTTAATAAAAGATTCATCTAAATGGATAATTCCAATTTTCAAGCTTCCTAGAGTCTATTTATATAATTTTTTTATTGATTGGGAAATTACATACTTCATATACAAATTTCAGTGGATAGAATAGCAATAAGGATAGAGACGCATTAGTCCCTAAGTTTGGTTAGCTCAAAATCAAAGAAAGACAAAAATGTGCTTAAAAAAAAGTGGTATATTTGAATCTTTATCTAATAAGTCCAATTTCAGGCTTTATATAGTTTATTTATATAATTTCTTATTGATTCGAAATTACATACTTCATTGTATACAAAATTTCAGTGGATAGAATGACATGTAGTCAGAGCTAATTCTGGTATTAACTATGACAATGACATGCGGTTGAAGGAAAAGTAAAATTTAAACTCGGCAAGAGGAAAAAGGAAAGGAAGAGTTAAAATACAGTAAACAATAAAATTGTGGCAGTTACATTAAGGCGGCAATAGTTTTAACTCTGGCAGCAATAACTCTAACTTGGCAGTTACATAAAGGCTAAAGGAGATGCGTAGGGAAAACGCTATCTAAGGGAGATAATGGAGAGGGCGAAGGCATCCAGGCTAACTCAGCTACCCAGGTCAGAATTAACCCTAACGACACCCTCTTACTGTACGTAGAGCAGAATTTGATTGGCAGGGGCCCTATGTTTAAAGGCGAGAGGAGAGTTGTACACTTAAATACCAGGGCGCAGAATGGGGTTACACCAAATGGACAAGCAATCACGAACTTACCAAACGCGTCCGTAGCTGAGTTAAAACGTCGTTAAAATGCGAATCTTGTTAAATGCCATGAACAACGAACATATTAAATGCCAATGGACCGCAGACAGAGGTAAAACGCAGACCCTTAAAACGCCCAATATATTAAAAAGGAAAACCCACTGTAGGAAATGCCCACTCTGTAAAAACGCCCAAGATATAAAAAGAAACCCACTGTAGAACTTTTTATGAATGACAGTCATAAGACAATGCCCAACGAATTTTCCAGAGACCATGAACGGAGACATATATAAAAGAAAACGAACTAACCATGAACCCAGTACAAATTTATCAACCCTAAAACTGTACCAATAAAGGAAAAACGAAATAATCATGAACCCAAAACAGTTTACCAGGAACAGATTCGAATGAAAAGCTAGAACCCTAAAACGGTGCCAAAAACGGTGCCAAAAACGGAGAACCATAACTGCCCTGCTAACATTCTTACTGCATAAAAAGGGGTCGATTCCTGAGGTTCATTGCAACCCTTCTAAACTAATCTTTATCACAAAACTTAAGAAGTCATCCAAAATAAAAACACAGCCATCTAAATTTTCAGACGCAACCATAGACTAACATTCAACCAAAATAAAGACATACCTTGGCCTGTTCGCCCGCTCTGGATGGCGTCCGCGTGCTCCTTGATGCTCCCACTCGCCGACCATAGAGGACTCACCGGTACCTCCCAGCCAAACGCTAGGGGTACTCTGCTTCCCCCTCATCCCCCCGAGCCGCAAAGGGGCCACACTCAGTCCAGACAGTATCCTATCTTCCCAGCTCGCCTCCAAGGCTGAGCTACCACTCACTCAGCTGAGAAAATCCCCAACTCCTCACAAGCAATCCGTCCAGTTTCAAATTTTGGTAGCATAACAATACCTCATAGCTGATCCCCTTCTTTCCCCCCATCCCCTTTCTTTTATCCTCTTTTTGACCTAAATCACATTTTTTTTAGGTTTTTAATCAAAAACCCTAAATCGTATTTCTTTTAAGTTTTCCCCCCCTTTATTTATTTTTTTTAATCTTTTTTTTTTTTTT
>ML776925.1:1118936-1136509 GCA_009831015.1 Picea engelmannii
TTTTGTGCGACGTGCCCTTCAGGATGCACCCCGTGCTCCAAGGGTGCCACTCGCCAACTGGACTGATTGGTAGACATCTATAACCCCTGGAGTCAACACTCCGCCAGGTGAACTTGTGGGAGACTAAGGGTTCTAAGGAATAATCCCCCCACCTTATTTTGCGCCCCTTAGAATCATCGTGAGCGACTGTCGCAGTCTTCCCTCACGACATCGTGGATCCTCTCGAACTAGGTAATTGTTAACCTACAGTTCGAGCCACGGTGGGAGTGCTAGTAGGCGGTGGCAGGGCTGCTGTCCACCCCTCTCCCTCAACCTCTCTGGAACTCATGTGTGGCCTCTTTACTCCATATGTGAGTCTGGTCGACAAGCTATCGTCAGTCTGCATCATCGACAATCGTGTCAGAACATGTCAAAAATCAAATCATCAAATCAATGAAATATCACAGTAAATAAATCAACCCAAATAGCACACTCCCTGACTCAATCCGGAGTCCAAGGGGGTTCTACCAATGCTGCTGCATCCTCAAGGTCCAAAACCCTGCACACTCGATAAAACTGAGTCAATAGCACCTGTCTACATCAAATAGTAAAACATCACGTCGTCTATCAATCGCATCATAATCGAGCATAAATGGTTTAACATCATAAAAGTCCAGATCACTTGCGAGCAAGTGTTCTCAAATAATAAGTTTTCTCAGTGCGCCAGAGCGGGATGTTACACTTTAGCTCTATTGAATCAGACACATACAACATGTTGTTATACAATAGTAACTCATCAATTATAAGTTGATATCCATCATATTTTTTCTCACTGGGTTCTTGCTACAAACCCTCTTTTACCAGATTGAAAAAATTATCTTCTTGCAAGAGGATTCTAGTTTTTTTTTGGATATTAGACTCTCCTACAATTGTTGTTCTAGGTGTATCACTGCATACTTCGGTTAAGTGCATATACTACTCTGTTTCCCTTTCCTTTTATATGTTTGATCTCAAAATCAAACACATTAATCGACACCATTCATATGGCTTGTATAGTGTTCAATTGTGGTTGATCAAATAAATACTTTAGACACAATGATCTGTCATCAAGAAAAATATTATTCTGACTAATGTCTCCACATATTCAATGCATGCACAATCCATGCAAGCTCCAAATCGTGGGTGACATACTATTTCTCATGCTCATTTAGTTTTCGTGACTCATAACAAATCGCTTTCCCTTCTTGCATAAGAAATCCAACGAGCCCTTTCTTGCAAGCATTGCTACAAACCAAGAAATATTTCTCAGGGTCTTTGATCTTCAAAACAGGGGCATTGGTCAAAAGATGCTTCAACTGATGAAATATGGCTTCATACTATATTGACCATACCAATTTCTTCCCTTTCCCTTGTAATGAAGTAATGGAATGAACAATCTTGGATAATCCCTTAATAAACCTTCTATAATATCCAACTAACCCCATAAATTACCTTACCTCAATTACATTCTGAGGGGTAGTCTAATCCAGGATTGTTTTTATCTTATCAGGATATTTTTCCACTTCTTTTGTCGAGATTGTGTGGCCCAAATACTGGATCTCCTTCTAAAAGAAGTCACATTTGTTGAACCTGGCATATAGTTGGTGATCTCTCAACACCTGTAACACCAATATGAGATTATCTTCATGATCTTCCTTGGTATTATAATATACTAGAATATCATCAACAAACACCAGGACAAACTTATCCAAGTATTTTTTGAGAACATTATTCTTTAGGCACGTGAAGATAGATGGTGCATTAGTAAGCCCAAATGGCACCACCACAAACTCAAAGTGTCCATACCTTGTTCTAAAATATGTCTTGTGGATGTCCTCATCCTTAATCTTGACTTGGTGATATCTCGATCTCAAGTCAATATTAGAGAAAGAAGTAGCTCCTCTGAGCTGATAAAAAATATCATTGATCCTAGGCAATGGATACTTGTTCTTGATGGTCATCTTATTCAACTTTTGGTAATCAATGAAAAATCACAATGTACCATCCTTCTTCTTTACAAAAAATGCAGGTTCTCATCATCGGGATACACTATGCCTAATATACCCTTTATCCATCATCTCCTTCAGTTGTACTTTCAACTCCACCAGCTCAAACATACTCATTTTGTAGGGTACTTTTGATGCTAGTACTGCTTCAGGTACAATATCTATTGAAAAATCAAAATCTCTCTTAGAAGGAAGTTTAGGTACCTCCTTTGGGAACACATCTTTAAAATCCCACAACACTGGGTGATCCTCGACCTCGAGCTCCTTGTTTTATGTTTCACTGAGCACTTGTATTGCATACAAAGGACACCATTTTTGACTGAATTTCTTAAGTTGCAGTGTTGATATATGTCTAATTGAAATTGGATTTCAAATTCCTTGCAACATCCTTGTGTTTCCTTCTTCTGGATTTCAAATTCCTTGCAACATCCTTGTGTTTCCTTCTTCGTCTTCACACTCTAAGTTATTTCCATAATAGTTCAATTTTACCTTATGGAAAACTAACTAATCCATTCCTAACGACACATCATATGATCCTAGGGGTAGGATATTCAAGGATTCTTGAGTATGCAGTGCACTCATTTCAAATGGACAAGCCTTTATAACTTGTGCCACTTTTCTCTTAATCCACGTGGATAACCAAACCAACCATGCCTTTTCATGTTTCTTTCTATGCAAGGCACATGCTTCAATAATTTGAGGTGAGACATAACTAAGATTAGAACTAGGGTCAATCAAAATAGAAATAGTTTTCTTGTAAATTATACCTTATAGCTCCACCACAGAAGCTTGGTGGTCTACTTTCTGATTCTCAAAATTTGTGTATATCCTTAGCACACTTATGGCCACATCATTGACCGTAGTAGCTTCGTGAACATGAAAAAATATTTTGTTGTCATGCTTCCCATGAGGGAAGTCTCTCAATAAATGTGCCTCTTTGCAACCCCAACACTGTAGAGGCCCTTTCTTTGGCTCCTCTACTATTTCTCTTTCCTGTTCTTCTGGTCTATTTCCACTCTAAGATGGAAAGTTCTATTGGTGCACAATTTTACTCTCTTGACCGAACTAAGCACCTTTCTTCAAATTCTTATGTTGGGATGAATTAAATCACTTCTTCTTAAATCTAGTTGTATCCTTTTTCCTCCAATCCTTAAGAGGCTCCTACTTGTTATTGGATTGATCATAACAACACTTATCCTTCCTAATGGTATCCTCCAAAGTCTTAGGCTCATCAAAATAAATCCTATCCTGATAGAATATTGGAAATCCATTGAGTAAATGTTGTATCCTATCCTTCTTTTCCTTGAGGTAAGGTACATACCTCAATAGATCCAAGAATCTCTTGGCACAAGTGTCCATGGTAAGTTTCCCCAGCTTGTGTTCATGGAAATATTTAATCTTTCCATCAAAGTATTTCTCTGATAAGTATGCCTTCCTGAAATACTTCTCAAATTGCTTCCAAGTCATCTTTCTTTCCTTCAATCCCTTAACTTCCTTGAGGTCCTCCCACCATATGGAATCTCCTCCATTTATATTTAATATGGCTATATTTGCCTTTATATTTTTTGAGTAATTGTGTACCCCAAAATACTTTCTTAGCCCCAGTAACCAAGCTTTGACTTCTTCTTATTTCTTGATTTCTCCATCAAAGGTAGGTGGCTTATCCTTCTTGAATTATTCTATCAAAGAACTCTATGAGTGTCTCCTCTTCTTCCTTCTGGGAACACTTGACCTAGTGTCACTGTTGGATGACTCCTCTGTAGTGGCCTTCCCACTAGATGACTTTGTGGAAATACTTCCACTAGCTCTACTTTTCTTATCCTATCAATTCATTTTGTTGTAATAACTTCTTCCTACATTGCTATGGGGTAGTCCATACTTCTCGGCATCCAAAGGGGTCTTCAATATCTCTGACTACTTCAAATCTACATTACTTAATGGTTGTACCTTGCTATAATTGCTTTTGGATATCAGACAAACTTTGCAGTAGTACTACATTCAACTCTGCCTCCTCGACCTTGTTTATATTTGAGTCTGTTAAGACCAAAACAACAACCTCACGAGGATATTAACCCTCCTGCATTTGTATAGAGGTCGTACTCTTCCTTGGCTAAAATATGTATCTTGAATATCTTGGATTAGGAAGAATGGTTAGGCAACAAATTCCATATCTTTATTGCTTGTATTTATACATAAAATTGTTCTTCAATAACCTGATTTGATCTTTAAGTGAAGAAAGAAATCTTTTAACAACAAAAATATTGAAGGGAGGCTTCAATATTAGAATATATCTTTGCTTAGAATCATATATACAACCCTCTTAATCACATACAAATAGAGAATGGATCCATGTCTTCTCACAACAAAAATGAAAGAATATTTATGATCATCTCAAAGAATTTGAAAATAATATTACAGTTAAAACAAATGATAATTTGATAAGCATACTTCAAACATATCACCCTCATAAATTCCAAGATTTGAAACATCATTAAAGTCATGCCCCAAAGTAATTCTTTGTGGAGTTTCATTCATGAAATATATTCAACAATATACAAATATCTTACAGTCACATTCATGGTTGTAAATTCTCCATGATCACATAAGAAATGTCTTTGAAGAATACAATAAAGAACATTGGAGACTCAACCCCATGTTTGTCTTGGAAATATAAACATAAAGCCATAAGAAATCAATGTAGAAGAAGAAAAGAAATGGAGAAGATGGAGATCTCTATTTTCTGGTCATAATTTCGGTTGTATTTTCATGTTTGATCCCTTATTTTTATGATCTTCTTCCCCTATGATTATGAATATTGAACCCTTGATGAAGCCCTTTCTTACCCTTTAAAAATAAGATCTTCTAACTACTTGAGTAGTTAAGGATTTTCCCTTCTTGAATTTCCCATATAATTTTCTTCTTGAAACATTCACTTTAATCAATTCCTCATTTAAGTATATTTAATGAGTTCACATCATTAACATCCACATCTTTCAAATGGGTCCTTTTCCATCTTTAATAAAAAAAAAAATAAACGTTTATTTTAAAACAATTAATTAATTTCCCTTTTAAAAGGTGGACTGTGTTTTAAATTTATGGATAGGTAATACAACTTTTCAACCATGGGAAAAAATTCAAATTTCATATTCATCATGTTATCTTTCCAACGAGTTCTCCTGGGCGTGATTTCGATCTCTGCATCTCAAGATATGACCCCGTGAAGTCAGGGTGTCAAGCAGATTTATCAGCAAGGCATAAAAATGTTGTTGCGTGTTATTTTAATTTCTGAGAAAAATATATAAAATTCCATCTCTCAATACCTATTCCATAATCTTCTTCATCGAAATACCTTTCCAACGGTATAAAGTTTGCGTTATTCCATTGTCGGAGCTCAAGTTATGGCCTCTGCAAAATCGTGACTAAATAATCGTAGATTAAATTTCTGGGCAAATGTGGGCCCTTGATCTAATTTCATGCTTCTTTGTTAAAATTTAAACCTTTTGTCCAAAAAAGGTTATCCCATATGCATGGGATTATTTGAGTTTGGATAGTATACAATACAAAGTGTAATATAGACTTAGTAAGAAACAAATAAAGGAAGAATATGGAAGCTTGAGATTTGATGTTCCCTTAGAAAATTAATTAATAAATTAATATTTTAGATACCCAATCAACCTCCACCTATGCCAAGTCATCATTGAGTCATTTCCAACGTGTTAGAATCTGGTTAGATGCCATAAGTTGTGATGTGTCACCATTCATACGATGCCATGTGTCACCATATGATTAGTTGAAATATTTTCCATGTCATCCAATTGTGGGTTGCCATGTGGAAAATTCTAATTGGTCAATGAATACACCTGTAATTAATTTCCATGTGGCAAGATTTTGATAACCTCCACCTACGCCAAGTCATCATTGATTCATTTCCCACGTGTCAAAATATGTTTGGATGCCATAAGTTGACATGTGTCACCATTCATATGATTCCATGTGTCACCATATGATTAATTGATATATTTTCCATGTCATCCAATTGTGGGTTGCCATGTGGAACATTCTCATTGGTCAATGAATAAACCTATAATTAATTTTCATCTGGAAAGATTTGATTGGTTGATGGAAAGTCTTATGATTTATTTAATATATAATTTAAAGTGGAAGGAGAAGTCAAATGATAAGGGGGTAAGGGACGTAGTGTAGGGAAGGGGAGAAATGAGAGGAGTGGAGGTGAGGGGATGATGTAGGATGATGTAGGGGGGTAATATGAGTGTGGTGGAGGTAAGGATTGTTGGGTTGGCGTTTTGGTGGGGGTGATGTAGGGTGATGTAGGGGGGGTAATATGAGCATATGAGTGTGGAAGAGGTAAGGATTTTTGGGTTTGCAGGTTGGCGGGGGTGCGTGAGGTGAGGGGGGAGGTAATGAGTCTGCTAACTCGTCGAGTATTAAAATAAACTAAGTATGGTGTCGGGGGGGAATAAGGGGAATGGAGTGGAGAGGAGAAGTGGGTAAGGAGTGTGGTGGTTTGGGGAGATGTATTAAAATAAACTAAGTATGGTGTCGGGGGGCAATATGGGGAATGGAGTGGAGAGGAGAAGTGGGTAAGGAGTGTGGTGGGTTGGGGAGATGAGTGGGATAAGGTGATTGGAATGAAGGGAAGGTATAAGGAGAGGGGAGAGAAATTTTAAAATAATTCTAAGTGTTGGGAAGGGGAAACAAGAAATAAGATGGGTTTTAGGCCCATAATATTTGAATAAAACAAGGGTCTTGGGCCCAAAAAATGTGAATACAACAAGGGTCTCGGGCCCACAAAAATTTAGATTTATTTCAAAGAAATTAGCTTTGTTCCACATGGAAGAAGCATCTTTTTCCACTTAAACACAAACCTGGATATCTTGATCATATGAATTCAAATTTTGAATCTGAAAAATGTATGAAGAAGGTGGTATTGATGGCTACGCCATTAACTTATAATCATTCAAAAAAAATCTTCTTTTGATATCAATTTTTTTATTATTCCAGGAGCGGAAATATATGGGTTGACCAATTTTTGATCAACAATTGGCTCCAACTGCAGGACACTGACCCCCTGTGGGTTGCTGAGAATACCAATATATGAAGACCAGCTACCTCCTCCATTGGGATATGGGATTCATATTCAAAATGAATTCTTGTGATTCTCCCTCTTTCATGGAGTTATTTTAAAATATTGTCTCCACTTAGTGATTGCTTTATTATGCAAAACTTGAACTGAAGAAGTAAACTATGTACATACATGATATACATACCCTACCTTACTTGAATGGACAAGACACTTTCAAGTGTAGGTATATTTCCAATGGATGCATTCAAGCATCCAACTAATCTTTGGAATGAACTCCAAAATTAGTGAAAATGTTGGGGCTTGTACCAATGAGTCAGGGGCACTCTCAATGTGTATTGGAGAAAAATTGAACCAAGTGGACTCAAAATCTGATTGTATTGCTTCGCCAACAATGTCATAGAACCATGATTCAATGAAGTCAACTCTTGGTTGTTCAAGAGTGTTGTTATTTTTGTTTAGATAAGGAATTTCCAACTTTAGTATTCTTTCATCTCTTTCCTTATTACTGTCTACATCCAAGATTTCTAATTCATCAACAATGTCTTGAAAAAAATCATCCTTAGTGTAATTATTATATTTTCATGGTGAAGTTGCAACGATGAATTGATGGTGTTCATTTGTGGGGAATTGTAAAACCGTTCTTTGTTGTTCATCAACACCTTTATAATATTTAGAAATAGAACATATCACCCATGAATCCTTTTATTGCAAATTCCCTTCTTTTGATGTTTGATGAATATCTTCTTCATTAAACTCTATTTCAGATAAGTAATCATCTTCATAGGAATACGATATAAAATTATTCCTCTTACCAATAGCTATGTTCATCCAATTTAGACATTGTTCTTGTGGCTTTATGTAATCTGGTTGCATCATTTGGTAATTCGGTGCAACATTTTTCTCATGATCACATTGAATGAAATCCTCGTGTTCATCTTTAAACTCATCTTGATCATTTCTCTCAAATTGAGCACATGAAAAATTGAAATTCCCTTCAAACGAGACATGTAGAGGATGATATTATTCTTGAATTAAAACATTATAGTCTTCATTTTATGTTTCAAGAACATGACCTGAAATTTTTCTATGTCTTTCATCAAAAATTTCTTCTAAGTCCATTCCGTTGTTATATTGAAAATGTATAGGGAGACTTAATACACTGGCATTGGTTTCAAGAACATCTCTTTCAATGACTTGATCTCGGTGCATTAATTCTTTCCAGTTGCACTTTCCCTCTTGCGTCAATAGAAATTTCAGATTCATGAGAAAATCATTTTCATAACAACTGAAAATAATGACATCGTTTGGAAACATTTATTGAGGAATTCCATAAAGAAATTTCATGAACCTAGAAGTAAAATAATTTATTGTCTCTTTCTTGTTCATATGAATTTCAACCAACTTCAAGAAAAAAGAATATGAATCTTTTATTGGAACATATTTTTCCACGAATAAATTTTCTAGTACCTGCCAACTAGTGATGGTTCCAGCCAGCAATGTGTAAACCATTCACTATCATCTTCCTTTAGAGTTAATATGAACAAGAGACATGCAACATCATTTTCAACCACATTAAAAATTTCAAAGACACTATCAAATTTGATTAAATGTTTCTCTGCATCTTCTGCAATATTCCCGAAGAATATAGGAAATTTGTCCATGGAAATAACTCGCAACGGATGAAGTTATCCTTGTAAATTGAGTGGGATTCTATGCAATCATTTCCTTCTTTGGATACACTCTCCCTTTATTGTATCTTGAACAACTTTTTTTGGGCTTGGTGGAAAAGGCAAAACATCTTCAAAACATGAAAGAAATTCCTCAGATGAATCTTTAAATTGATCTTCTTGAAACTCTAAAATATTTTCAGTGAAATCGCCAAAGCATCTTTCTTTAAAATATTGAGTTTAAAGGATGGAGTCACCAGGGGGATGATCCTCCCAAATCTTGGATAGTTCTTTTTTTTTTATAAAATTTGTCACAACTAATTTGTGATTGAAATTTCAAAAAAATATCTTTAAGGCCATTTAGTGCTCTTTGAACAAGTTTTTCAAAAACCCAATTAATTTTGAATCTTTATCTTGATATTCTTTCAAAAAATTTGAACCATGGAGACTCTGGTTCCTTAATCTGATATGAAACAAGGGCTCAAATATCTTGAAAATAAATGGCTTCCTAGTATGGTCACCAATTTTTTTTATGTTTGAGTCTATTAATACTGAAACAAAAACCTCACGAGGATATGAATCCCCCTGCGTTTTTATAGAGGTGGTGCTCCTCTTCGGCTAAAAGATATATCTTTAATATCTTGGATTAGGAAGAATGCTTAGGAAACAAACTCCATATCTTTATTTCTAGGATTTATACATAAAATGGTTCTTCAATAACTTGATCTGATCTTTAAGTGCATAAATAAATAGTTTAACAAATAAAAGATTGAAGGGAGGCTTCAACATCAAAATATCTCTTTACTCAACATCATATATACAACCCTCTTAATCACATACAAATAGAGAATACATCCATGTTTTCTCATAAGAAAAATGAAAGAATAGTTATGATCATGTCAAAGAATTTTAAAAGAATATTACAACTAAAACAAAAGAGAATTTGATAAGCATACTTCAAACATCTCACCCTCATAAATCCCAAGATCTGAAACATCATTAAAGTCATTCCCCGAAGTAATTCTTTGTTGAGTTTCATTCATGAAAGATATTCAACAATACACAAATCTCTGATAGTCGCATTCATGGTTGAAAATTCTCCATAATCACATAAGAAATATCTTTGAAGAATACAAAAATGAACATTGGAGACTCAACCCCATGCTTGTCTCAGAATTACAAACATAAAGCCATAAGAAATCAGTGTAGAAGAAGAAAAGAAATGGAGAAGATGGAGATCTCTATTTTTTTATCAGACGCTTGGTTATATTTTCATGGTTGATCCCTTCTTGTTATGATCTTCTGCCCCTCTGATTCTGATTATTGAACCCTTGATGAAGCCCTTTCTTGCCCTTTAAAAATTAGATCTTCTAACTACTTGAGTAGTTAAGGATTTTCCCTTCTTGAATTTCCCGTACAATCTTCTTCTTGAAAAAATCACTTTAATTAATGCCTCATTTAAGTGTATTTAATGAGTTCACATCATTAACATCTGCATCAGGGCATTTTTCGTCTGTAATAAAAGTTTTTAAATAAACTTTTATTTAAAAAAAAAAAATTATTTTCCCTTTTAAAAGGGGGACTGTGTTTTACATTTATGAATATTATATCCAACTTTTCAACCATGGAAACAAATTTAGATGTTATCTTCATCATATTGTCTTTCCAACGAGTCATTCTGGGTGCGAATTCGATCTCTGGATGTAACATCCATATTTCACTGACCACGTTTTCATAAAACTGATTTATTCTTTGAGGACACTTGCATGCAAGTAATCCGGCTAAACATGGTACTATATGATTAACTGATTGATTTATGAGTTAAAGTTTATGTTATAATTGAGTATTGAAATTTTGATATGTTATTAATATTGATGTATAGCATTGATAGGTATTATGATGAGGTTTCCTCGGTGTGCAGGAAACATGACATGATGAGGATACTGATGGCATCGACATAATACCTTGGACTCTGAATTGAGTCAGGGAGTGTACTATTGACTTTGATTATGAGTACTTGATATTATTATGCATGTATTAGGATGATGATTTCAGTCATAAAGTTCATATATAAGAGTTATTAATATAATTTTTGTCAGTGTATGAAGGCATGGTGATGCTTGCTAATATGACTCACATATGGAGTAAAGGGGTCATACATAGATATCAGATAGATTAGGGAGAGGTGTGGCAACATCCCTGTCACATCCTGATAGCACTTTCGTTGTGACCGAACTGAAGTCTAACGACTACCTTGTTCCTGAGAGGTTCATGATGTCATGAGGGAAGAATTAGACAATCCTTCATGAATATTTCTGATGGGTGCGCAATAAGGCATATTCCTTATTCCTTAGTAAGCCCTTAGTCTCACACAAAGTCAACAAGTGGAGTATTGGCTCCAAGCGTCAGACAACTTCCAAACTAAGTCAAAAGAGAACAACATAAGGAATGGTGAGTGACACCTTTGGAGCATGTAGGTGTGCATTGAAGGGCATGTCGCATGAATAAAATTAATAAGCTAATAAAAATCTATAAGACCATAGAGAATAAAACGAATACTTAGAACTGTTAGAAAAGAGAGTATAAATTTATATTAATTTATAAAATGGAAACATGATAAAATCTAAGTCTAAATGTTTAAGCCTAAATAAATTTTATAGAATTGGGTCTAAGGGAAATTTAGACTAAATAAAAACTAGTAAAGAGAGAATAAAAATTTAAGACATGTGCACAATGTGTGCATGAAATTGATAAAATAAATTTTAATTTAAAAGAAATTATTTCATGAGGAAAGGTGGAGTCAACATAGAGTTAGAATCCTAATCCAAACTACACTCTAAATCCTAAATAAGAGAAGAGTCCTAATCAAAATCGATCGTTAATTTAGTTAGGAGACACAATAAAGGATAAATTGGGGAATTAAGAGACAACTAGTAGAAAATCTAGGAACTAATTGTGGAGGTGAGGAAAAATTTCAAAAAAAAAATTAATTAAAAATAAATAAACATGTGCAACTTGAGGGAAGATTTACATGTGTTTGGGGTGAATAATCTCTAATTTAATTATTAAAAATTATCTAATTATGCATGAAATGAAAATTCTCAAGATATAAATTCTCATAAAAGAAAGCAGAAGAAAGAGTAAGGTAACCTATTGTTGGATGACTGAAATGTTGTCAAAATTTCTTGTGACTAGTTTTTTTGTGTGAGTTGGGATGGAAGTTTGTGTAGGAGGTGGAAACCTCTCCTTGTGAGGGTAAATTTGAGCTAGCTTTAGATCTGAATTTTTGTCTGGGACCCCTTTGCAACTCGCGGGGCTAAATGGGAAGAAGAATACCCCTAGCGTTGGTTGGGAGGTACCGATGAAGTAGTTTGATTAGCAAGCGAAAGGAAAGGCATTGCACAAGTTTTTTTTCCAAGTTGAAGATCATTCTCACCTATCATCAATCCTTGGTCACGATATTTAAGTGTATAGTTAATTTATTTTGATATCATATTAATTTTTTTTACACTAAATATGTTTGTGAAGATGATCTTGTTTAGTAATATATTACTTTTTTTTATTCATATATATATTCCAATTTTATTATTGACTGAGTGGAAAATATTTAGCATGTTGCAAGTGATTAGATTCAATTCCTGTAAATAAAATAAAAATTGTACAAAATTATTTTCAGGACTTTCAAATAACCAATGTGATTAGAACGGAAAAGTCAACTCATAAGAAAAGTATATTGTCTTATCTGCGTTGAGTGGCATCTCTGATTATACACCGAGTTTTATTGATACAAATTTGGAAAAATTTCTCAATGATAATTAAAATCTCTGTAAATTCCATCTTCCATTTTAAAATTGAAACTTTTTTTTGAGCGCTAACATATTTTTTACTAGAATCGAAATTGGTAGTAACTCTATACATCTCCATATTTTTGTGGTTGGAATTAAAAAAAAAAATGTGTAATTTTGTGGTAATAGAGCGAAGGTCGCAGGTTCGAAACCTGCATAGGCCACTGCTTTGATTGCTATAAGAGAAACTGAAAATTTACTGCAAAGTAATGATCGCATGGTTAATGGAAAAAATAATAAATTGTTCTTTCCCTGTTTTTGGTAGGGCATTATAAGAAAAAGAATCTGAAGGGGCGAGCACCTAAGAGCTATGCATAAACTCTAATATGAAATGAGCGTGATCATAAGCATTTCATTAAATATTTTGAAAGGACAGTGGAGGACCACTTCGATTATTGTGTTGTCGACAGTTTGATAGTGGAGAGAACATCATTTTTCAATATACGATAGACGACTTGTACACAGGTCGAGGCAACTGAAATTACATTCAATCAGTCATCCTAATTTGCAGATAAGACAGTCAGTCAACGAGGCAAAGTGATTTATTTCGATCTGCAATAAGAACTGGTTGTCTTGGTAAAGAAAGACATATTGTAATTTAAACCATTAGGTAAGATAACAACCAAATAAATTAATTGATATAAAACTAGACCGACCGATGTCTATCTTGAATGACATGTTTGATTGTAGTAGTTGAATTATTATGAGGTCGAGGTTATCCATGACGATATCTTCCTTTGTCTAAGATTATTCCTTCAATTCTCGTGTCATTACATCAATGGAAAAATGAAGTTCATAGACGAATTCTATTAATTGTTGGCCCTTTTGTACCATACGCATTTTTTTTTATTGTGAACCCTCCCTCGGCGCTCATATATTGACACTTATGATTTTTGACACTTGTCTTACAACTATATCAGTTTTGAGATCTCCAGCCTAGGCTCGAATAAGGATCGTGTTAGGTAAAACCATTAATCTCTTTATTTTACTCTGGTATAGACTTGAATGGAAAGGGTTAACACTAATGAAGACTTCATCGTAATCCACATCATACTTATTTCTGGACTGAATTAATTTTGGTATCTTTAAGTTTCTCGTTTACCAAGTTGATAATAGTTTAACAACTCAGTTGAACAATGGAAAAAATTAATTGATATTTCCAATTTAAGTTAATGAAACGAACTAAGTTGAGAACCTTCGAGTAATGAAATTTCTTTCTAGCCTTTACTAAAATAAAAGTTGAAATATTTCTAGATCTTTTAAATTCAGTATAGATATATATATATATAAAATACACACACATTAGTTATATTAATTGAAATAGAATGCAAATAGATTTTGATATTTATGAACCTTACGTCCACGTAAGTAAATCCAGGTGATGTGATAATTATAGGAGTATAAGTTAGGACTTGCACTTTGACAAGTAATGTATTAAATCAATTAAATGATTATTTATTATTGATGTTGAAAATAGTTGCATGAATTTAAAAAAAAAATATTATTACCCTATGATTATCATAATTATGGTTACAATATTTTGTAAATGCTTATTCATTGTTGATCAGTTGATGAAGGTTGTTACATATGGTATTGGAGCAGGGTTATACTCTGGGACACAAGAATCGTTACGACTTTCATATGGAATTTATTTAATTAGAGATGTATTACTAATATAAATTGAAATTGTTTTATGGAAGGTATCATGGTTATAGGATGAAGAATGAGTATATTTTGGGGTGCAGGAGGAAGATGTATGCCTCCTCCAAGTACACCTACATCGGAGGGATCTACTCCATAGAGAGAGGAGCATACTGCCGAGTAGGAGCATGTTGCAGTGGGAGATGTCATGGGTATGATGAGGTCTTTTCAAAGGGTTTCATAGGCATGGATAATTCACCTTGATCGTGATGAGGGAAAATGATCTACACCCAATGAGGGTTCACAATTCTCTCCTGTAGCTAATGGTAGCATTCACAGAGAACTCGAGAAGGTAAAATTTATTGAAATATGGGGTTCCATGGACGATTTAGTCTCAGAAGCTTGGTTGGAGAATATGGAAATGTGTTTTGCATTGCATGATTATACCTCCAACATGAAAGTATGCATGGCGGTCTTCTAGCTGAAATGGAGTGTGCTTCTTTGGTGGAAGACACTCTTACCACATCTGAATATGGCCATTGAATACGTGTCATGGGAATTGTTCAAGGAGCAATTTCGAGAGAGATATCTATATGATGAGTTCATTGAGCACCAAATCAATGAGTTCAACGCTTTACAATAGGGAAGTCATATGGTACCTAAGTATGAGGATAGATTTATAGAGTTGCTCAGATATGCTCTGCACCTTAACACTAAAAAGTTAAAGGTGAATAAGTTTGTTTTTTGTCTCAAATACACCATTCATGCTAAGATGAGGATTCTGATGCCTCAAACGTTGCACGATGCACTACAAAAATATTTTATCGCTAAGGAGGAGTTGAACAATGGAGGTTAGGGTAAGAATTCTTCTAGACACACAAGATAAACTCCACATAGAGCGTCATAGCAACAAACACCTGTTAGACAGACTTTTGGGCACCATGATACACCCATAGGACCTATATTTTATACACCACACATACATGATACCAATCATAGGACTCTGTATAGAGAACCACTGCAGTAGTAGCCACATCATCCTCAACAACAACAGTAGTATAGATATGTTCCACAGAATAGATCGGGGCCTCAGAACCTGAGACCAGTAGATTCTTCCTTTGGAACTAGGAGCACCGACCCTAAGAACGGATGTTGAAAATGTGGAGAGACCCACTAATAGAGAGATTGTACTATCGAGAAGGTGAGAGATACTAGATCAGTAGGAAATATGACAGTAGGAGATCTGGGCAAGACCCATAGGATTCATGTAGCGGTGAATAACCACCATACTAAGAATCAATCTACAGTGCTCGAGACTTCAGGTATGATATCAGATCAATAGTTTAGTATTTCTATAGATCCAGGAGCCACTGAAAGTTTCATTTCTAGTGTTGTGCTCAAAATAATTAAGGTGAAGGAAATTGAACAAAATGAGTTTAGATATGTAGAATTTACATCTGGAGCCAAGCAAAAATTTGGAGGAAATGTTAAATATTGTAATATTAATTTGGGCAAATTCATCGCTAGTGTATCCCTTTTTGTTAGAAATTTGGGATCTTATGACATTGTGATAGGTATGGATTGGTTAGAATCACATAATGTGATACTTAACTGTAAGTCATAAAGTTTAATCTTAATGGATGATTTACGAAAAAATAGAGTAATTGTAGGAAGAAACCAAGAAGTATCACTAAGATTTATTACTTCCTACAATTGAAGAAAAATATGCGCAAAGGATGTAATCTTTATTCCATATTAGCTCTTAACAAAAAGGGTGACACAGAAAGATTGGAAAACTTTTCAGTAGTATCGGGGTTTGGTGATATTTTTCCTAAGGAACTACCAGGTGTATCGCCGAAAAGAGAATTAGAATTTGTTATAGATCTAAAACCTGGAATAGAACTAATTGCAAGAACACCATATAGGATGTCGACTCCTGAATTTCAAGAGTTAAATATGCAATTTAAAGATTTATTATATTTGGGACTAATATGTCCAAGAGTATCACCGTGGGGTCCACTGGTAATTTTTGTAAGAAATAAGGAAGGATAGTGGAGACTTTGCATTGAATATCATCAATTAAACAAAGCCACGATCAAGAACCAATACCTGTTACTGAGAATTGATGAATTATTTAATCAAATGAAGGGGGATATAGTGTTTTCAAAGATTGATTTGAGGTCGGGATATCACCAATTATGAATCAAAGATGAAGAAATTCCTAAAAAAAAGTTTAAAACAAGATTTGAAAATTATGAATTTACTATATTACTGTTTGGATTGACAAATACCCCTAGTGTATTCATGAGTTTAATGAATGGGGTGTTCCACAAATACTTGGACAAGTTTGTACATGTATTTATTGAGCAAATATTAATATACTCTCAGACAAGGCAGGAGAACAATGAACATCTGATATTAGTTTTGCAATGTTTAAGAGAGAACAAGTTGTACGCAAACTTGTCGAAATGTTCATTTTATCGAACAAAGATTCACTATTTGGCACACATTATATCGGGTGAAGGAATCGTTGTGGATCAAGAAAATATAGAGGCTATTATGGAATTTCCAACACCAATGAACATGCAAGAAGTATGTAGTTTTATGGGATTAGCAGGTTAATATAGACGCTTCGTCGAAGGATTTTCAAAAATAGCAAATCCAATTACGAAATTGCAAAAGAAGAATAATAAATTTGTATAGTCAGAGAAATATGTTGAAGCATTTCATAAGCTTAAGGAATTATTAACAACAACACTGATATTGAAAGTTTCGGATATGGACAAGGAATTCATAGTTTGCACTGATGAATCCAAGGAAGAATAGGGTGGAGTACTAATGCAAGGAGGTCGAGTTATCACATATATTTCAAGGAAAATAAGAATTCATGAAGAGAATTACACAACACATGATTTGAATTTATTAGTGATTATTTATGCCTTATGATTTTGGAGACACTACCTTATTGGACGAAAACTCGAATTGAAAACTGATCATAGTGGATTACAACACATTTTTACATAGAGTGACTTGAACTTGAACACATGACAAATACGTTGGTTGGAACTTTTAAGTGAGTATGATTTTTAAATCACATACTTTAAAGGAACAATTAAGAGAGTAGCAGATGCATTGAGTCGGAGACCATGCATTTTCTCAGTAATACCACTAAAAACAAACCTTCAGGAAAATATTTTAGCATTACAGATTGATGATGACCGGTACAAGTAAAAGACAATATCAGACAATATACCATGATGATACCTAGATATGAGGGTTATTATTGGGATAG